>CM076572.1:1096579057-1096760174 GCA_034641835.2 Pinus albicaulis | reverse complement strand
TTTCTGTGTTTGGTTAGAAAAGGAAGCTATATAGAGAAAATTTGATGAAATACATGGTAAGTAGTTCAGAAAGACCACAAAATTTCCCTATGTATTCTATGCATTTTTATCTAGACTCGTTTATCTTATGTAATCCAGACAATGACAAAGATAAAATCACAATTGTAGAAGAAGAACGCGAAGAAGTTGATTATGAAAATATAACACATGAATCTTTGTGGCATTTAGATTTTGATGGCTCTGTGAATAGATTAGGAGCAGGAGTTGGAGAATGGATCTACAATTTAGAGAATGATCATTCAGAATGACACGCTTTTAGATTAAATTTCCAATGCACTAATAACATGGCAGAGTATGAAGCATTAGTGCTAGACCTTCAAATCGTAAGAAAACTTGGAGCTAAGAGAGTTTCCATCATGGGAGACTCATAACTTATCATAAAACAAGTCAAGGGAGAGTACATTGTTAATAACACTAGACTTAGTCGTTACAGATAAACCATCCTGGACTTAATAAGATGTTTTCTTGAAACTAACTTTGTTGTCATTTCAAGAAAGTAGAATATGCAAGCACATAGCTTGGCCACTTTTGCCAGCACATGTAAGTTACCTTTTCAGCCAAATCACCAGTACACTGCTGAGGTAAGACATAAGCCAACCATACCTGATAATTTGAAGTATGGCAAATCTTTTCACAAGATTCACAAATTTATGATTTTATGAATTGTGAATGAGAATTTCAGAACTGTAATATAGACACTAACTGTACATTAGATTATACCATGAATAATTAACTAGATGTAAATGATGTAAATAAAATAGAAACAACTAAATTCACTCAAGTAGAAATAGAACAATTAGAAACAGTAGAAATTGAGGAATTGATCAATGATGAATCAGAAGTTTTAAACCTCAAAGATAACATTTTGCCTAAGGGATTAGCCCCACTAGAAGATCTCTTTGACTCCAATGATGTGGCTAGAAAACCTAAAATTGAGCCTCTAAGATCAGATATAGAGGAATGCAACATAGGAACAAAGGAAGATCCCAAGCTTATCAAGATATATAAGAAATTACCTCCAGCTGAAAAGTTAAAGTACATTAGCTTGTTTAAAGAGTTCCAAGACATCTTTTCCTGGAGTTATGAAGACCTCAAGTCTTATGATACAAGCATTATCCAACATAAGATACCAATTAGAGAAAACCATAAGCCCTTTAAACAAAAGCTAAGGAGAATTAACCATGTTCTTATGCCATTAATAGAAAAAAAAGTTAAAAGGATGTACGATGCTCAAATTATAGCACCAATCAGATATTCTGATTGGGTCTCTAATTTAGTCCCCACTAGAAAGAAAACAGGAGAAATCAGACTCTGTGTTGATTTCAGAAACTTAAATAAAGTATCATTGAAGGATAACTATCCCCTCCCTAAAATGGACCACATTCTCGCGAGGGTAGTAGGGTCATCCAAAATTTCATTACTTGATGGATTTTTTGGATACAACCAAATCCTAGTCCAACCTGAAGATCAACCTAAGACTGCATTCACTACTTCCTGGGGAACTTTCATGTACTTGAAAATGCCCTTTGGACTGATGAATGCTGGAGCAACATTCCAAAGAGCCATGGACATTGCCTTTTCAAAGGAAATTCATGACTTTTTAGTCATTTACCTGGATGATATCACAATGTTTTCCAAGTCAGATAATGAACATATTGATCATCCAAGAAGAGTATTCATAAAATGCATAAAGTTTGGTATATCCTTAAATCCTAAAAAGTCACTTTTTGGATTAGAAGAAGGAAAACTCCCGGTACACATAATTTCAAAAGAGGGCATTAGAATTGATCCAGCTAGAATAGAAGCAATCTTGAATATCAGTCATCCTAGGAACATTAAAGAATTACAAGCATTTTTTAGGCAAAATAAATTTTCTTAGAAGATTCATCTCTAACTTAGCAGAACTACTTAGAAATTTGAATAACATGTTGAAAAATGATTCAATACTTCAGTGGATAGTAGAGGCTAAGCATTCAAAGAAGCCCTTACCAAAACACCTGTCCTCATAAGTCTTAATTTCAACAGAGATTTCATAATTTTTTCATTTGCTTCAAAACACACCATTGCAACAGTCTTGTTGCAAAAGAATGATGAGGGTTATGAACAACCCATTGCCTTCTTCACTAAATCCTTGAGATATGGAACACTAAAGTATAATATCATGGAAAAATAGGCTCTTGCTTTAGTGAAAGCCATAAAATATTTCAAAGTATACATTCTATACTCTCAGTTATATATTTCAGAGTATAACATGTGTTCCAAACTCAATTGTAAAGGACATTCTAACTCAGAATGGGCCTGATGGAGAGAGAGGCAAATGGATTGCCACAATTTTAGAATATGACATTGAAGTCAAGCCTACAAAATTAATTAAAGGCCAAGGTTTAGCTAAACTCGTGGCTGAATCGAAATGTCGGGCCTTAGACATAAATTTCATTACTGCCCTAGATGATCAGGAAGAGATGGTGACTCCACAAATCAATGAAGCTTTTATAGATTCACCCTAGTATGCAGACCTTATATTTGTTTTACTCAACTTACAAGCTCCCCCTGGTTTATCTAGAACTAAAAGAAGATTCTTAAAAATGAAAGCAATGAAATATTGTATCTTAGATAAAGTTTTATTTTGGAAAGATCGTGGTGGAATTTTGTTGAATTGTTTATTAAAAGATGAAGCTAACAAAGTCATGCAGGAGATTGTGGAGGACACATATACTGGAAAAAAACTGCTAAAAAAATTTTAAGGGCATGTTTTTACTGGCCCACTCTTTTTACAGATGTGCGAAAGTATGCGACCTCCTGTCACAAATGCCAAATATTTGAAGGAAAGAAGAAACTATTACCATTACCCCTCAAACCCATCTCAGTAGAAATGCCATTTCAACAATGGGGTTTATACTTCATTGGTGAAATTCACCCACCCTCCTCTGCCCAGCATAAATGGATTTTGACAGCCACTGACTACTTTACCAAGTGGATAGAAGCCATCCCTTCTAGACAAGTCACAAACTCTGTCATTATTTCATTTCTTGAGAACAACATCCTTTCTAGATTTGGATGCCCACAAAAGCTCATTAATGATAATGTTGTTGCCTTCAAATCCAAGAAAATGATAGATTTTTGTAACAGATACCACATCACCCTAGGCCATTCCACTGCCTATTACCCACAAGGTAATGAACTAGCAGGATCTTCAAACAAAATCCTAGTCAACATCATCAAAAAGCTATAGAGGACAACAAGAAAACCTGGAATAAAATATTGGTCAATGCCCTATGGGCAGACAGAATAACTACAAATAAATCTATTGGTACTTCTCCCTATCAATTAGTATATGGGATGGATGTTGTTTTTCCATCTTCATTAGGAGTGACAGTCATGAAAATGATTCAAGAACTGCAGGTAGAACCAAATGACATCCAAAGGAGGATAAATCAAACAATTCATTTGCAGCAATCCACGGAAGAAGTTTATATCAAATCCCAAGTAATCCAAGACAAAATCAAGAATATATTTGATAAGAAAACTAAAGAAGATGATTTTTTCATAGGTGATCAAGTACTCAAATGGGATTCTAGAAGGGAAGACAAAGGAAAACATGGGAAATTTGACTTTCTTTGGAAGGGCCCATACATTATTTATGATTATAGAGGCAACAATGCATTTTTCTTGAAAGAGTTAAATGGAACAAATCTACCAGGTGGACCAGTCAATGGTCGAATGCTGAAGCACTACTCTTCACCAGAATAACCAGTAGTTTAATTGATTCTATTTTACTCATTGTAAATATCATAGCAAATTTTATATTGGATTGGATGTTTATCTTGCAAATTTGAAGCCCAAAGATAAGGCCCTAAGCTTTAAAAGATATAACATCATATGTTTGAATAAAGGAGATCACAGAAAACAGTTCCAAGCAAAGCAAAGTCAAAGTTTCAAGGCCACCGATCAGAAAGTTCTTGACATATCACAAGGAGATGCCATCGGCAGGTGGAGCCACTATTAGGGTCCTATAATAATAGGGATCATAATTTTGAATTGGCTATGTTTAGTCTTGTAATATTGTACATACCTTTGCATTTCTGCAAATGTTTTCCATATTAAAAAATGAAAAGAGGGTATGTCCTAAAAGAATAATCAAAGGACCAAAAGAAAGAAAGATAAAAAAAAATACATAAAATATGAACCCCACAAAAAGAAACAAAAAAATAAATTCTGAAAGTGTTGCACATTAAAATGCCACTACTCTTACTTTACTTTATGCAAATAAAATTGCTTGCAGCTTGTCCAAAATGCCACAATTCATGATGATCAAACAGTCTAATCTTGGTCATTCATGCCTTTAAATTTTATGTTATGATAGCTAGTGAATAAATATCTGGCCAAACCATTTAATCTTGGCATATCAGTAGTTAAGTAGAGAATAAAAATGAGCTCGTAAGTTTAATCTGAGCCATTGGAAGGTATAAGGTTAGAAATAAGTTAGATTGCTTATCAAAAGAAAATAAAAGGGTCAGCAAGCTCAAATGCACCCAATAAAGGAAATAAAAAATGTTAGGATAAATAAAGGGTAGGTAGGATACTTTCAAAAGTTATGGAAAGCATCATTTGGTTTATCTCTTATCACTAATATCTTTCTAACATTTCCCTTTTTCCTAAATTCTCTTGCTAAATCCCTTTTTCCTCTTTTGGAAACCATTTCCCCTTCTCCTAACCCTTTTTCCCTCCTAAAATCAATTTGCCCCTTTGAAAATTCCCTTCCCATTACTAAAATCCCCTTTCCCTTGCTCAAACCCCATTTTTCCCCTTTAAAATAAAACTTTGGGTTTCATAAAAACATAAAACCCACTTTTCAATAGTCCAGATTGCGAAATATTAAAGTGGACCCCCCTTTTTAACTTAACCCCTCCACATAATATATTTCATTAACTCCCCTTTATTTCATTTAGCCCCCCCCCCTCCCCCCCCCCCACTTTCATTTAACTCTTCGCATATATAATACCCTACCCACTTTATATTAAAACCCTCTGCCTATCAATTACCCAACCCCACCTCTTTGAAAACCCGCAATTCCATCTACCGCCAGATCACCATTGATCACATCCAACGACTCCCGAACCCTTTCGCACTCCCCACTGTTCGAACTTTAAAAAGGGGGGGGGAGTGCGAAATGGGTGGTTTCATACCCTCGGCCCTGTGCCACGGGACACCACCACATTTTATCACACCCCCAGTCCCAAACTGCCAAACCACATTTTGATGTGCGATAATCCACCAAACCGCTTCCAAGGCATGTGATAAACCATCGTTATTTGAAATATTATAACCCCCGCGTCATGCGAATAAACCTCAACGTCCAAAGATAATAAAACCTTGCCCTAGCCGTTATTTGATTATCTTTGTTGAATTACGAAAAGACTAAAAAGCCATTTGCCGACCAAGATTGAACCATGCTGCCGCCTGGACCTTTCTACGACCAAATTCACTATATTTCAGGTAATTCTTAATACCCGACGCCATTAAATAAACTTATTAATTCAATAATTAAACGAATTAATGGCTTCCCAAAGTGTCCAGACTGTTAACCCTTTGCAACCACCATTGTTAGATGTCGACCACACCCCTTTGGCCGATAAAGACTTCAAAATCAATGACACTGTGACTGATAGTAACCTTTTGGAGCTCCATTGTTGGAGTCATGATAAATTTGTTGATCAGGCAAATTATATTCATCTGGAGGACTCTAACTTGCCCAAATATACATTTCCACAAACATATCAATTCCCTGAACTCATCAGACTGTGCCAAATCAACTATTTCCCAATTAAAGAGTCATAGTCACCCCTAACCAAGAAATCCTATTTACCATCAGTGCCTAATCCATCAATCAAATGTTGCAGATTCAAACACAACCAGAAGGAGTACCTTTCTCCATTGAAATCCTTACTGAGCTTTACTCAAAGTTGGACTTCCCTAAAAGGCTTCAAATCTTTCAGACTTTCCTCCCTCCATCAGTAGAAACTCCTAAAAACAATCCTCCATACTCTGCTACCATGTTTTCAGAAAGAACCAGACAGATTGTGACCATGTTGTCCTGTATTTTAGGATATTTCACTGATGAGCATTTAGATGAATCTATTCTTGGTTTCCTATCCATGTTTTGCCCAGGTCAGCCTCTAGCTACAACTTTCAATTTTTCCCAATACCTGACAGATGCCATGCATGATCAACTGATCAAACTTCCAGAAGGAGTGTTCAAATACTCCTCGATGTTATTCCATTTGTTCATTTATTTTCAATCGAAAAGGTTTGCATTCAACCTACAAAAATGGACACAGAGGGTAATCCCAGTTTGTGTCTTTTGGACATCCTTGATCAGAAAGGTTTCCACTGAATTCAGTTTCAAAGAATTTATTGATTCTTTTGTATATCCAGTAGTTAACATGCCTAGCAGTAGCATTCAACCTAGAATCAGCGAAAAAAAAAAAAAAAAAGTTCTACAATTGTCAGATCAGAACAGAAAAGGAGACTAATATTTATACCAGAATAAAAAAGAAATCAAAGTGTATGGAAGCCAATTAGTCCCATACAAGCTTCCCAAATACCTCCCAATGAGGATATTTTCTTTAGAATACATCAGACAAATCTTGAATTCTGATGAGATCAATTTCCTTTCAGCTAAGGAGAAAACTCAATTTAAGATAAAAGGTCAGTTAGGACCCTTTGTATGCAACAACAAGAATGAAGGAAAGGAAGAAGACAGATGCTTACAAGAGTTGAAGTTCACCAGCAGTTTCAAATGTTCATATGACCCCTTGGGTGTCATAATTAAATTGAGAGTTAAGTTCAAACTCACCCCATTCATTCATGAATCAAAGCCTGAGATTGAGAATATTCCAACCAATCAGAGTGGTTGGAAAACACTTTACAGGACGTGGAGAAGCAGTGTGATATTAGTTCCATCTTCCTATTCCAACCCCACAGGATAGAAATTCAAAAAGGGCTAGAGAAGAAGGCTCTTATTCAGTAGAAACTACATTTGATAACAAATTCAAGCTTATGTACAAGAAGAAAGAAAAGTTGAACCCAGTGATAGAGCAAGAAGAGATAGTTGAAACCATTGAAACATATATTATTGTTAGAGATGATGCACCTCCAACACTTTCAGAAGAAACACATCTTCCATCAACCTCTAGTGCACAAATTATTCAAAAGCAAAATAGTGCAGAGGTAATACCATCCAGCAAGCCAGTTGAGAAAGAAAAGGATATCATGGAGAAACAAAAAGAGATTAAAATCAGAAATGAAGCATTAAAGGTTGTTACTTATGCACAATACTGGAAGCAAAATCCTAGTGATCAAAGTAGATTGCTTTCAACTTATGACCTCAAAACAAGGAAGATGCAGATGACATTTTTACAACCAAAGATACAAGCTCCTAAAAAAACTTCAGAAGAATACATTAAAACAACCATTGAAGTTCTTGCCAAGGATGTGCATCCAATTGACCAGATTGAATGTCACAAACAAGCAGGAGAAGTGATCTATTCAACCATGACACGCAAAGCTCTAAGTGTCCAAAAGTTGCAGAACTCTCTAGAAAATACAAAGTCACATTTAAAATTATATAAATCCTCATCACAAGTAAAAGATAACAGAATCAAGTGACTAGAAGAGTTGTTGGTTGAAATTGGCTACAATCCAACTAACATCAAAGCAGCAGAAGAACTGGTTAAGAAGAAAAATGCAGACATAGTTGCACTGAAAAAATAGTTAAAGCTACCAACTACAGAGCATACATAGACTAAGGAGGTTATGGAGACAAACAATCAAAAGGATGAAATGATGAATCTAATAATTCAATTGACAACTCAATTAAAGGAAATGGAGACAGAAATGGATAAACTTGTACATGAAAAACAAGCCAGCAAGGAAGAAGTTCACATAACTGTTATTCCTATAGCATCTACAGCAGCACAAGTGTCTACAACAGCTCCAGTGTCTATAGCAACTCCAACATCTACATCAGCTCCAGTAATAGCATCAACATCAGTATCAGCAATACAAACAACCCATCCCACTAATGAGGCCAGCAAATTAATAAAAGCAATGGAAGATATGTCCATTTAGAATACAAAAATCAATAAGCTCAGGGAACAGATAAAAAGTTTAGAAAATGAAAGGAAATCAACAGAAATAGCACATCAAACTGAAGCACACAAAGTCAATAGACTCAATAACAGGATCCACCAGCTGGAGAAAGATTTATCATTGAAAAAACCTTTAGCCCAAGCTAAGGAGCAATTATGGTCCAATATCATTAACTCTGTTAATGATATTTGGCCCTCTATCCAGATTATATTCTAGCATAATGACTTGGTAAAGGAAGCTGGTGAAGCAATTCAGAAAGTAAAAGCTGATCTTGGAGATAGACCAAAAGAAGCCACTGACCTAATAAAATTCCTAAATTCTAAAAATAAATATGAATTAGAAGGACTTGGGATAGAGGACAGAACATAAACTATTTTAGAAGTGAAGACAGTAATTTCCAAGAGAAATCTAATATTTCAGCTGGAGGAAAAATGTCAAGTCTTGGAACTGGTACTGAATAAGTTTTTCAGCAAACTTGATATTTTGAGACATAAGGGTTCGCCTAGTCCATTAGTAATCAATGACAAACTCATGAGGCATAAGGAATATGTCAAGAAGTTGAGGGAGGTAGCCAAAGAAACTTCTCACATTTCTACAATGAAAGGCACTCCCACATGCTAGGTTCTCCTCCAAACTCTCGAGAACTTCTTTCACCTTCAGCATGAGATAAATCACGTTTTTGTAGATAAGCCCACTTTTTCCAAATATTCTGAAGAAGACGAGATTTATCGAAGGATGATAAAGATAAAAATTCCAAATGAGGATATGTGGGAGAAATGGTACGATTTACTTTAAAGAGTAAAGGAGCAAACAGATAAAGGAACAAATAGGTAAAAGATAGATGAAAGACATATAAAGGACATATAGATAAACAACAATCAAAGAAATTAGGGCCAGATATCAGTTAGTTGGAAGGTGTCACTATATTTTTGTATAAAGATATTTTATTTCCTAAAATCAATCCTAGTGAGTTGAGAGGATATTTATGTAAAGTTTTGTATAAATATTTCATAATTCGAAGTATCAAGGGTCGGTCAAGTGTGGACTTCTGAACATTTTGTTAGCTGACTGATCTTCTTGCCAAAGGGTTATTGTACCAATTTCTAGTCGACGGACTGAACCAGTAATAAAGAAACTTCTTTACAGGATTCATGTGATGAGCTATTTCAGTGAAGTATAAATTTCAATTGTTCATTTTATTTTTCTTAAGTATTCCATAAACTTTTATGTGTTCTAAATCTGAATGTTTTAACAGGAAAATTACTACAAAATTTGTTTAATTACACTCTGCTTTTAACTGTTATACATTTTTTTGTTTTCTTCTGATATCTGGTTTAGGGAATTCTTAATTTCTCTCTGATCCCGATTGACCTCTTTACCCTTCTTCATTATTTGGTTTAAGGAATTCTTAATTGCTCCTTGATCCCGATTGAAAAACCACTTCACCATTCAGCCTTGAGATCTGATTTTTCTCATCTATCTTGCCCAGTATCACTTTCCTTATAATCTGATTCAATTTTGTTTCAAAGCATATTGACTCCATATCCCAATGGAAAGCTGGTAACCGCCTATTCATTTTAATCAGTAATTTCACCAACCAACCAAAACCAATAAAAAACCAACCCAATCAATCATACATAACTAGCCTAAAATCAATTAAAATAAACAAAGTTAAATCATTAAGAGAGAGCCCTCTCTGAATATTAGGAAGGCTAGATCCAGATCTCCAAAAGTGGATAGTCGTTACCTCTGATATTTCTTTTAAACACTTAGAACAACCTTTAGAAATTTCAGAGTGATAACACAACCTACATACGTGTTTGCTTCGATCTTGTACTTCAAACACCTGAGGTTGTTCCAAATAGACTTCCTCCTTAAGCGAGCCATGCAAGAAAGCAGTCTTAACCTCCATTTGATGTAGCCTCCATCATTGAGAGGTAGCAAGAGAAATAATCGATCGGATAGTGGTATACCGGGAAACTGATGCAATTATCTCGTCATATCCACTCCTTCCTTTTGAGAGAAGCCTCAAGCAACGAACTTGGCCTTATATTTTTTCAGCACTCCTATCACCTCCATGTTTAATTTTGTATAGCCATTTTGAGGTGACTACGGACTTGTCCTTAGGTTTAGGCACCACTTCCCATACATCATTCTTTGTCATAGATTCATATTCCTCATTCATCGCATCCTTCCAGACTTGGGTCTTTACAACTTCTTCGAACGTACATGGCTCAGTTTGAACACTAGTAGTCATATCATCTAAGTACCCTTGATACCTATTCGACTTCTTACTTTCACAAAATGTCCCTCTCGGAGAAATATGTCTTTTAGCATCTTCAAGAGTATCTTTGAGCCACAAAGGTCTTTTACTTGAGGTAGAGGGATCACCAGGAATTGGATCAATGGGATCCATCGGGCATCGACCCATCTGTCGGAGGTTCATCCAACTTTCCTGCAACATCATGATTGTCCTTCCTTGGGATAGGGAGATCTCTAGCTTTCCCAAGGGAAAAATCTTCATCTAAAGTAACATCATGGCTTATTTCCACTTATCTTTGGCCAGGCACATAGATTCTATATGCCTTTGAATTTTCACTGTAGCCCACAAATGTACATTTCTTCCCACATGCTTCCAACTTGTTTCTTTTCTCTTTAGACACATGAAAATACATGGGGCAATCAAATATTCTAAAATGAGAAACATCAGGTTTCTTACTAGTGAAAACTTATTAAGGTGTCTTGAAATCTAAAGCTTTATGTGGGCTCCTATTTTGAACATACATGGCAGTGTTGGTTGCTTCGGTATACCTTGATCATGGAGCATGGCTTGGGTGGCTTCCATGATTGTTCGATTATTTCTTTTAGCAACTCCATTTTGCTCATGAGTGTATGGAACGATTGTGTCCTTCTTAATGCCAACTTCTTTGCAAAAGTCATTGAATTAATTTGATTTGTATTTGGTTCCATTGTCAGTCCTTAATATTTTGATCTTCTTCCCTGTTTGATTTTCCACCAAGGCTTTGAAAGAACATAACCATTTGAACACTTCATCCTTCTTCTTCAAGAAATAGATCCATGTTTTGCGGAGAAGTCATCCATAAAAATTGCATAGTATAAGTATCCTCCCAATGATGTTACAGGCAACATTCCAGATAGGTCGGAATGGACCAATTGAAGAATATCGGTAGTTTGGCTTTCACTAGAAGGGAATGGTCCCCTTGTAAGTTTCTCAGCTACACAACCTTTACAAACTCCTTCATGATTCAAGTTGAACTCAAGCATACATGTGACCACCTTTCGTACCCCAGGTAATGCTTTGTAATGAAGGTGGGAAAATATTCGGTGCCATAATTCAGATTGAAGAGAAGTATCACAAGTCAAGGCTCCCAAAGGACTTCCTCCAACTTGATAAAGACCACCAACCCTAAATCCAAGTGTGAATGCATCTTTAGGTTTCTTTTTCAAATACATACCTTCCCATCAATGAATTCTAACTTGAAGCCTTTATCTTCCATCGCATAAATAGACACCAATTTCTTCTTCAAATCGGGTACATACAATAATTCTTGAAGATGAATGGTTTGACCTTGATCCATTTGAAGAGTGACCATACCTATCCCTTTCATGAGATAGGCGGCATTATCTCCAAGTATCATCTCCAAATTAGTCTTCTTTTCCACCAAATTTGAGAGGGCCTCCTTGTACCCAGTGAAGTGCCTTGAGGCTCCACTATAAATCAACCAATGATAAAAAGTATTCGGAGGAGAGGCAATAGATAGAGTGGAAATAAGATAATATTCTTTGAAAATGAATGGAATAACCTGTTGAGGAGTTTTTTAACTCGATGTTCGGACTACAAAAATGAATCCATCTTCAAGGAAACGCCAACTTTCTTAAGAAAGTTGAAGAGTTTTAAAGAGCCTAGATCGTATTTAAATATAAGAAAAAAATAATAATAATAATGGAAAAAATTAGGTCGACTAATTCCATAATTTTATTTTATTTATTTATTTATTATTATTTAAAGAATAAATTTAAATTATTAATCTAAAATTATTAGATTTAATTATGTAAACCAAATAAGTATATAGCTTAATTTTTTATTAATAAATCAAAATGTAATTAATGTTGATGTTGAAGTTTAAGTTTAAGTTAACAAGCTAAAAATAATTTATTAGTGAGTGAATTAATTTTGCAAAAAAACTTTAAATTAATCAATTAATAATTTGTTTTAATGAAAATCCTTCGTCGTGTATTAAGTTAATAATTTAATTAAAATATTAAAATAATCATAACTTTGGTTTTAGAAAAAATATATTTCAGTTTATGTATTTTAATTACTACTAATTTTAATTAAAAATTGAGTGATAATTAAATTATTACTTGTTTGAATAAATCTAAAGCTGAAATTATAATAGTGTTATTTCAAATTTAATTTTCTTATATTTAATAAAATCCTTATTTATTAAATTAAAATTATTTTAATTTTTTTTGAAGTTATAAATTATAAATTGTTTTTTCTTATTAGTTTGAAAATTTATTTTTGTTTGGATAATTGTTTTACATAGATTATGATTTTAAAAGCCTTCGTTGAGTTGACTATTAAATTTTTTATTTTAAAAGTCTTTGTTAAGTTGATGAATAATTTTTTTTATTGAAAATATTTAAAAGTAAATTAATTATTTAATTAAATGAAGGAAAATGATTTTAAAGATGTGCTTTGATTAATGGTTTTAAGGTGTTACTTAGTTTTAACTTATTATCTTAGTTTAAGTTTTGTTTTTTGTTTTTTGTTTTTTGTGTGTGTGTTTTTTTTTTCAATTTCAATTGCATTTTTTATTTTTCTTTTTAAATAGTGGCCTTCTTTTTTGATAAGATTAGCTTCTTCCATGCAAATGTAGTGACAGGATGAGTAGGCATGCTCTGCCAAGCTAGATTTAACTGCTCTATTTCTTGAGATGTCGGCAATGTGTTCTTTTAATCTTATGTTAAGGGATTTACCAGTTTCACCTACGTATTCCTTACCACATGAACAAGGGATAGTGTAAACTCCTTTTTGTTTCTCTACAACATTACTTTCCTCATACTTGGAATTTCTTGTCCTTTTGGGCGGTCGACCATTTCCATATCGAGCAGTGGGATCATTCCTCTTTCCTTTATTGTTGAACATGTTGTTCCTTTGATTGCCATTGCCTTTGAAATTGTTGTTGTTGTTGTCCTCATCCCTTGGATAATTCTTCTTGTGAGGGCATTCTATAGCATAGTGACTGAACTTGTTGCAATTGTAGCACCTTCCTTTTCTCTCTTCTTTGAATCCCTGCTTGAACCCTTGACCCTATCTCCTTGGACCAACATTATTCTTCCTTTTAGCATGAGTGGAGAAAGTACTAGGTTCATTTCCATTTGAGGGTTTGTATCTCTCCATCATCACCGCCTCCTCTTGAGTGCATCTAGCCAATAATTCATCAAAATTAGAAATCTTGTCATTGTTGAGAATAATGATGTTATAAAAAAAACCATGCTCTTGAACAGTTTCTAAGTGCAATTAGGGTGAGCTCCTTGTCAGCAACAACTTCTCCAATAGATAGAAGATTGTAATAGCCCTGGTGAAAATTTCATGTAATAAAAGTTAATAAAGGAAAAATATTAACCACGGTTATGGGACACTTATTCCAAGTTGAATTTTGGGCAAAACATCATGGTGTGGGTGTTCATTTGGTTTATTATGGCTAATGAAATTGGCAAAGGAAATGGCAAAGGATTTGGAAAGACAATGTGGCACTAATTGGCATTTATTTATGAAAATAGTGGATATCAGGAGAAAAGGAAGGTGAAATGTCATAGGTTGCATGTGAGGAGGAAAATGATGGAAAATGAAGAAATTAGAGGCCTCATTAATAAAAAGGCATATGAGGATCAGTTGGTACCTTTTATCAGTTTAGTTTTTGAACTCTCTCTCTGTTCTCTCTCTCACACTCTTGGACACTTGGATTTTTCCGGGAGAACTTCAGTATTGGATCAAGAAAAGCAAAGAAGGAAAGAGAAAGCAAAGATTAAGCAAGGAAGAGCAAGATCAAGTGGATACATCAGGATTGTTTGCAAGTATCGAGTTGTATGTACGATTTCCTTGCTAGTTTTACCATGCATGGTTAGGCATGTGTGTTCTTAGGTCTCTTGTTGTCATGGGCATGGATTTTTCTAGGTGTGACAATGTTCTTCAGCCTTGCCTTGCCATTTCCAGATAGCCATGGTGTGATGGGGTTCTCTTGTTTTGGTTGAGCTAGATTTCCAGATGGATTCGAAACTGAGTGAGGTGGTCTCTAAATAAGAACACATGGCCTAGTAACCAGACTCCAGATTGCAGTAAATCCATGCCCTAGTAACCCTTGAACTAGACAGTGGGTTGCAGTAAAGCCGAATATTGTGTTCCTTGGTGGGCCTAGGAATACTTGACTGGTGAATGGCGAGATATACGATAAATCCTAGAGGTGTATGCACTCAATCAGGCCTAGGAATCCTTGCCCGATGAATGGTGGGATATATTTTAAATCCTAAAAGGTGGAGTCTTTATTAGGACTAGAGATCCTTGAAAGTTGTATGGTGGGATGTACGGTAAATCCTAGAGACTAGGAGATAGGCAAATCCCTCATGGTGTAGGTAGATAATTCCTGTGGCATCCATGCTTGTTTAGGGCCTAGTGACCTGGTGGGGATTGCAATAAATCCTAGTTTTGTTGATGAGGGTGAGGTGGTTTAGCCTCGAGAAGCCCTGGTTGATTTATGGTTATGAGTCCCACATTCTTGCTTGGAATATGACACGGGGGTGATTGGTTGAAAGAAATATATGGTTCAGCCAATCTATGGTCGGGTGGTACGTTGAAGCCCCAAACTTGGTTGGCTTATGTTTTCATTAATACGAGTTTCTTCTCCTTGGTATTTCATGTGTAAATGTATTGGTTCATATGTGGCATTTATAATTGTTATATCCTTCATATTTTTATTGTTTATATGTTGGTTATGAGTATGTTTTATGACAGTGATAATATATGGATCTCATCATGTTTTGATTTGTAAATGAATGAACAATGAATATATGACCTAATAGATGATAATGCAACTAATTTGACAAGGCATCAATGCTTCCTTATGAATCTCATATAAGTATGAGACCGCTATGCTTAGATCGGTTGTTATGACCTGTGGATTACATCTTTGTGATATGCTTGACGAAATTCGTATCATGGCTAGTAGGGGTCCAATCTAGTAATTGATCAAATGTTTGCATTAATACCTTTGTTTAAATGTTATTTATCACTTTTGAAAGTCTAATGGAGTTATGGGTAGTGGTCTAATTCTTGGCCTTGAAAAAGTGGCACAAAATCTGGGGTTGCTAGCACAAAACTAGCAGAAAAAGTACACAATGGCTGGCTTGCCTTGTTGTGGGAGTGTCTGGAGGCCTATAGTCGCATGCATGCTTTGTCAAGGGAGTCAATGGGGTGTTAGATCAGTGAAAATTTAAGTTGCCTCAAGGGTTGGTCACCTGGGAGGGTTGGTTGGCTCCTGGAGGTTCTATAGCATGTGTGGAAGGTCAGTTTGGTTTAGTTCTGTCGGTTCCACTTCCTTGACTGTACATAGGGAGTTGAATCACATCATAGTATCCTCTCGTCACATGTTTATCCTAGTGGACGGGGTAGCTTGGGTAAATGTGGGAGGAGGGTGTTACAGGTTCATTCTTGATTTGTGTAATTCTCATGAAGTAGCATTGGATAGACTCCCCTTTATCCATCTTGATGTCCTTCAACTTGTTTTTGAGAAAGAGGATTTGATTTGCATTGTTTACTTTGAACATCCCAATTGGCTTATCATACATCTCCTTAGATGTTCCTAAATCAGAAATATAGGCAACCAAATGCTTTTGAATGGAGTCTATGATAAGTATTTTAGCTTTAACCTCACCTTTATTGTACTTCATCTTTGCAACAACAGGTGCATTTGAAGGAGGCTCTACCACTCTTCCCTAGACATAGTCCATGGCATCATGCTCTTCTAAAGTCAAATCCAAAGTCATATTCCATGCATAATAGTAAGATTTTTCCTTGAGCTTATCCTTAGATTTGAAGTAATATGTAGTAACCATTGAAGCTAGTCTAATAATCTTGTCTAACAACTCTCCTTTAGTGATTGCTTTTCTCTCACTTGCTTGGGATTTGTCTTCACTTGAGCTCTGATACCATGTTAGTTTTAGTTAACAATGGTATGTTCTATGCTTATAATAATTACTTCAATGTTTATTTAGCCCAATGAAAAATTATATTTCCAATAGCAATCACATTAACCATCAATCACATTGACAGTAATTGTAGAAAGAACATAAAATAAAATGCAGAAGACAAGCCAAGACAAGAGGACACCAAATTTAGCAGATGCAAGAGAAAAAAATCAATGTGGGGAAAACCCTTTGATCAAATCTTCTTCTTATTATATCAAATGTTCAACAGAGAGAGAGTACAAAAATTCAAAGTTGACTTTCCAAATCAAAGTCAAAACAACCCTGTCAAATATGTAGTCAAATTCATCCCTAACCAGAAATTCAAAGATGGTCAGCGCATCAACAAATCTTCCTTTTTGGAGCTCGGTCATACCCAGTCAAACTCGACCTAATAAGGTGGTCAAATTCAACCCAAAACAGTCTTGAAATTGCGGTCAAACTTGGTCAACTCTGCTCTCAGGTCCGCTGTCAACCCTGTAGTCAGCGTTTCAGTCAAAGTGCCCATAAATTATCGGTTCTTGTGCCAAAATGTACACCCTAAAAAAAACAAAAAATTCACACAAAAATCATAGTCAAAAGGATGAGTCAAAGTGCTCGATCAACGTTGGTCAAACTCCTAAAATTTGGCACTGCAATTTGCCCAAAAAATTTGTCCTTCTGCCACATGTGCGAGAGAGAAAAGAACTACCCAGTAGTTGTACGAACCAATGAGGGAAGGAGAGGGAAGAAATGTGTGTGACGATGATTCCAAATGAGATGAGAGGGCACTTGTATTTATACAAGTTGTTGAGGGTGAAGAGTCACGTCCATTGGGCTTCATGAGCCTACATGATGATATGGCTGACCTGAACAATTTGCACATGTGTGGGCATAAATTCAAAAACACACTTCTGCTTGTCCAAATTGGATGATCTTTATATCAATTTTGGTCCTCTTGAAAAGAGGAATTTAATGCAATAATAATCTCCATCAAGTGAGTTGTCCCAAGGTGGAATTTGGCCCTAGTTTCCAATTTTAACAACATGGTACTCCCTACTTGTCACATCGTTTCCCACCCCATACAAAGATCATTATAATTTGCTTTACTTTTGGTAATTGATAACTAGTTTATTTGTCATTTGAATCTTGTGTGAGGAAAATAGTCAATTTCCAAGCTCATTACTTTTTATATTTATATATGGATTCTCTATTTGTATTATTGCAACATTGTATTTTGATAGGTTGTATTTGTAAATATTTATGTTTTCATTATGGTTTTGTTTTATTTCAAATGGATAATTTATATTGAATTAAAATATAGTAATTAAACTTGTTTTGTTAGTTTTTTCAATAGACTAAAAGATTAATAGAATTTTTGAAGCTTGTGAGAGATACAAAAAGTTTCTTATTTAGGTTTAGGATTCATAACCAAGTTTTTTATAAATAGTATCTATAGTTATATTCTTGAATAAATTGTCCTACCGAAAAAAAAGGAATAAAACATATTCTTTTTTTATTTTATTTTATGAGAAATATCTTTATATTCCATATGAGGCCACTTACAAGAATTGAACCTATGTGGGGAGGATAACCCAATTGATTAGAACAAAACATACTTATATATTTATAAAAGAAAACCTATTTCCATCTAAATGCAAGAACTTGTGGGTGTTGTTTCTTTTGTTGAAGGTGTTGACACTTGGCACAATGTTGGAATCAAAATTTATGCTAGAGAGTCGACAAAGGTGGACATGCACACTACTTGGTTTTCTAAGGAATTTGTTGCTGCCTCCAAATCTTTGTCCTCTTCTTTGAGTTAGTTCATGGCAAATTATACCTCTAACTCCCTTTGTTTTAGATGTTGAATGCCAAATTAAATTGTTTGTTGATCAAAGACTCTCGATTGACGTTGAGCTTGTTCTTCTAGTGCTAATTTCATAACCTATGTTGTTAAAGAAAATTCAACACTTGCATGATTTTCACTTCAATGAGCCACAATTTGAAGTGATTCCAATTATGTCTCTACCTTGCATTTATGTAGTGAGCATATATTATATTATAGCAGGGGAGGAGAACTAAGGTTGCATGATAGGGAATGAGAAGGCCAATGCTAGAGGGAGGCATGTTATCATTCATGCATGTTGGGGACCAATCCAACTAGGATTATGAACCACTCAACAAAGAGGCTCAACCCCTGGTTTTCTATAAATGGACTTACATGAGGGAAGAATGTCTGAATGCTTAAATTTGAAAATACAAACTTGAGAGGGAAGAGTGAGCAAGGCTAATATCTTGCTAGCCTTTTGTGAAGGAATGGCACCAAAACGTGTGATGTGCTAGTGGTGGAGGCCACCTATATATACATGCTAAATGGAGGAGGTAGGAAAACTTAATTGCCCCTTCAAAATTCATTAATATTAGGGGGCACATGATGATAGAAAACATGTAAGGATCTCTCCTCCCCACTTATTCAATTTTCAAGAGATAATATTATAAGACACAAACTTGGCTTATTAAGGTCCCTTCTTCACTCCATTTCATTACTGTACCCTTCCGCAGTCTAACACTATTTCCTGAAGCATCCACTTCTAAGTTGTTTGCACAAGGAACATGGTGGAAATGGTTTTAAGTAAATAGGAAAATTTGGGATTTTGTTTCATTGATTAATTTATCCAACGATGGAGCAACATTGCTCTTAAATCTCAAGGAATTGATAACAAGGAAATAATCACTAATCATTGTTATTACATTCTTCATTCTCTTTGTTAGGATTTTCATCCTCGGCAGACCACTAAGGCCTCAACTTCATTGTTGCTAGGAGTTCCAATTCCCCATGCAAACTAAGTGTCTATTTTCCCATTAAGAGCATAGATAAATCATACCCTCCCCTCAAGGGCCTACAACTTTACCATGCTTCAATAATTGTTGTTATGAAATAACTTCATGATTTTTTTCACACAAATTAGTTTTTGTTCACTTATAAGTTGAAGCACTTACCATGAAGAGCAATGGTTTCATTCTTTTTTACAATTCTTGCATGTGAATCTAAACATTTGGAATATAAGAAATAAGCACACATACATACACATCATCAACAAAAATAAAATTACATTCTTTGGATGATTTCAAAATATTTATTGCCTATATTGGAGAAACCCATTAAAAAAAGGAAAAAAAAAGTCGTACTTCCATGTACATCACCTGACTATAGAGTCTCAATTACATAGTTAAAAAATATATATTCCCTTAGGAAGAAGGAATACACATCCCCAAGAAAGATTCCCACATTACTCCCAACCATGTTCATAAACAAGAGTTCTGCAATAGACACCCCACTAATATGATAACTATAAACATAGTCATAATCTAAACATTATCTCCAATAGAAAACAATACTAAAAAAACTCCCTAGGAAAGTGAAGATCAATATAATTGGAGGTTTGTTCCTCTTGGATCACATATATATGTCAAATGATTGCAACAAAATAGACTTGGATAGACCACTCACAAGCTTGTTTCTTTCTTTATAAACACATTGAAAATAGACTCAACAAAATGTTGTCCATTATCCAAAGAAATTGCCTCCACACACAATTTACCACCATAAGAATCATCATAAGAATATTTCGAAAACTTTGAATTTTAGAAGCACCTTTTTTATTTCAAGCATATGACTTAATTTCAAAGCTAGACGTTCAACATAGTTGTTTGTCCCCCTTCCTAGATCTCCTTCAAACTTTAGAGCATTATTTTCCTTTAGATAAATGACCCCATCAACCCACAAATCAAAGAATCACTTTGACAAGCACCATCAAAGTAATCCCATACTCCTAGTCTATCATCTCTTCTATTGCAAGCATATGAGTTAATTTCAAAGCTAAGAGTTCAACATAGTTGTTTGTCCCCCTTCCTAGATCTCCTTCAAACTTTAGAACATTATTTCCTTTAGATAAATGACTCCAACAACCCACAAATCATTGAATCTTTTTGACGAGCGCCATCAAAGTAAGCCCATGCTCCTAGTTTAACATCTCTTCCATAGATATCTGCCTTGGAGGCTTCTCATTTTTTCTCCATTTGAGGCTATTGAATATGCTCATGCCTTGAAAAAAATATAGAATGGTTCTAATATCTATCTTTAAATAGACTAGCATTTCTCATGAGCTATATGACCCAACCAATTATCAATGACAAAGCTTCCAATCTCTAAACAATGACAAAATTGCACAAATTCTTTAAACTTTCCTCAAAAGTAACCCCCTTCAAACATCCTTCAACCTAACATATTTTCCACTTATTTCACATTTGTATACAAACACATGTCGTAATTAATTGGTTAAATTTTAATTTTAATTTTAATTTTTCACATTGTATACAAACACATTAAATGGTGTATATTGTTTTTCATATTCTTTACATAAAAAAACATCTACGTAAAACATGTTAACTTATTTATTTTATTTTGTTTTTTTTTTTACTAGGAGAATCGCGACAGCGGTATCGTACTCGTGTGACACGGAGTCGAATCCCATTGGCTACCACTATACTCCTAGGAGGAACCGTCGTCCCCGCCATAACGACCCTCGGTTTATTCGAAACTCTAACTCGTGATATGTGCAACAACGAAACGCCTTAACAAATGTCCACTGACCACGAGTCCAAACCTCGACAAACAACTTATTTATTTTAAATTATCTCAAATTAAAAATTTATTTTTAAAACCCAATGACTTAAAAGTACATAATTTCAAAAAATATTTGAATTTCCCATTGTTTTGCTAGTAGTCTTTAGTGCGACTTTTTGAAGACTTTTACGGTGACTTTTTATGGTGTAATTTTTCTAAATTCCGGAGGAATTTATTGAAAAGAGAAGTTTGATTGCTAACTTTGCACAATCGAAGTGCCCTAGAGGTTTTTGAGGGTGCTGAATCCATATATAGAGTCAAAAAACCAGTTTGAATAACAAAAACCTAGATTTTACCTCAAAAATTTTCACCGGATTCCGGCACCTGAAACTTCAAAAAGTCGCACTAAAGACAACTCCATTATTTTGTTCCCATTACCAAATAAATTTACCCACACCATCCTATTTACCTCCATACTTCTCTACTCTAAATGAATCTAAATGAATATAAATTGAAAGATTTAAAACCGTTCTCTACTCATCACTTTGCCAACAAAATCCTATACAACTATCTTATGTTCGAACATAAAGTCGTCTTAAATAACCGTAGTGGAAAAATCATTTATTAAAAAAACAGGTTTTCAGTTTTATGTTTAAATGAACGTGATTGTGCTGGAAGAACTTAGTCTCCCTAACCACGGCATTCAACGCAAGGCACCGTTGCAATCTTTTGTGTAAACTCAAGGTGAGTGATTTAACTTCATCGTTTTTGCTCTGGAGGTTTAGGAAGGGTTTACGAAATTCTAAATGTGCCCTGTTGCCATGCACAGCACTGAGAACTGGAGCTAAGAAGGCCGAAGAAAGCAAGGATCGTAAAATGCAGGTCGCCGTGAACAGAGCCCTCCACAAGGCTCTGAGAAGGCCATTTATTTATCATTCAGTACAAGCTATTCCAGCATCATCTCCATCCCCGAAATATTCAGACGACAAGCGATCGAATATTTGCAGGAGCTTCGGCACGTTGGTCTCACGGAATAATATACAACGTATGTCGGTACATTATCCGCTGCTTGTTATATGTTTTCCGTGATGTTTAGGTTACCCTCAGGTATTGTTCTCACTTTCAGAAGGATTATTTTTGGCAGATGTTAATTGCCAATATTCGGTGGGCAGCAGAATGCAGCGGTTGTATTTGTCCACAGAAACAGAGATTCTAAACGAAAATCCTATAAAAGAAGAGCCAACAGGTTACATGCCTTCTGAATCTTTTATCTTTTACTTTCTGCTTATTAATTTTACCTTTAGTCATTCACTTCAGTGACCTAGGTACCCCAGGTCAGCCAGTATTAACGCAGTTCAAACTCATTTTATGGGAAGAAATATTTGAGCCTTGTACATCTCCGAGGCAAGAGAGATTCGTCCGCTTTAACACCTGCCAATACAAAGATTGCAATAAGGAACTAAATTGTTCACCAAGATTAACAATATACCCATAAAACAGGGCATATCCATTCGTTTACACAGATCATGCCAGGGGAATAAGAAAAAAACAGATTAAATGAAAGTATTTGCAGCAAGTTTGATACACAGGAAAAAAATTCAGAGTGAATAATGTTACTATTTTGTAATGAGACAACAGAGTATGATTGGAATAAGTACTGTGTATTGTGCCTTAACAGTGGCAACAAGAATTCGGTTCCCGATACTGTTAGTGTTAGCATTCTGCCTTTCGTTCCCTTGTCTGTGTATATTGGTTGTTGTGTTAGTATGCTTGGTTGGTTGATGTTCCCTCCCACCTATCTGGGTGGATGCCTGTGGAACAACAGTCAGATGTAAAATCTCATGGTGTCTCGAAATTGCTTGTACATTATAAAATATCCTCTCGTCCTCCTCTTTTCTTCCTTTGTCCTTTTTTTTCCTCCAGCAAATGAAATAGTGGGCAACAACAAAAAAATCTAAACTGAAATGGAACTTTCAAAAAACTGCTTTTCATGATTTACTCGCATATATGGCATCAATGCCAACATGGTTGTAATGCATAGATGGATCAGAGATCAATGCTTTACCAATTTACCAGTGTTCCACAGGGATGTTTCCCCAGGGTGGGGGTGCACTCCCCACGTTTCCCACTCTCCTGGAAAGGATGCTTGGGAAAATGTTTCTCCACAACCCCCTTTTAGGAAAACTTGTGGAAACACAGGGGCAAACATTTCCCCAATGTGGGGATGCGTTCCCCCAAAAGGGGTGCTTGTGGGTGTTCTCTCACAAAACAAAGAGGGATGCCTAGGCGTCCCCCTTGAATTTTTCCTAAAAACAATGATTTATGAGTGGGAAGCTTAATATTCAACCCTATGGCCCTATTAATGCAATGCAATTAATAGTAATATTAAATATTCTCCTTTATCTTTCATTTTCATCATTTTACTTAAATATTTAACATTACCATTAACTGTTTCGGGATGTTTGAGAGTGGATGGATTTCATATGGAGAAAGTGGAATTTTAGATCCCACTCAAAATCCAACATTCTTAACAATTTTCAGGATTTTAGGACTGAGGGGATTGCAATGTTTCCATTGGATTCTATCATGTATAAGAGTATGGAACTAACATTTAATCAAGAGCACCAAGCCCTCCATGTACCTAGATGTTGGTGACATTGATTATTATACTCTGTCACGACCCTAGTAAAAATGTACCCATCACTCAAATAAAATCTCGATTTGACATGTTAAGCTTTTTCTATCTCATTTTAATGCTTAGAGGGTGATATTGATAATCATGATCCCAATATAGGCAACGATTTTGATGATATGAAGGTATTTGTTGTACCATGATTTTTTATGAACTGTAGAGACTATCTAGAGCCTCTTTATTATTGTACTTTTGGTTCAAAGATGGATTGCACTATGTGTTATTTCGGTTATATGCACCCTTAGTTGCTTTATATGTGAAAAATTTTTCATATTTGTGTGTAATGGTTTGGAATCATATAGATGAACATGAATATTTATTTATTTTTTGGTTGACTGGTTTTTGGATTTGGTTCTTGTTGACGATGCTGGACCCGCCAACATTCAAGGGATCTCCCCTATATGAAGTCCCAATTAGACCTTACATTGTTTGGTGTAGGAGTCCCATTCGGAATATGACTTGGTTGCCGAATTCTTAAAGATTTGCCTTGGCTCTAACTGTCAGCAAGAGAGAGGGATGCAATGGTGCCTTCGAAACGCAAGAAGGTGTGCTTGGTGAGTGTTCAGTTGTAGACGTGTCAAAGTTATTCTACTGCGGAGGGAGTGAGAAAAGTGAGCCTCTAAGAGAGATGTAATAGTGCCACCTAAGAAGAGACACACATGAACCAGAAGGATCCTTCTAACATCCAACAGAATAGTCCACAAGAGATGCAACAATCATTACAACCAATGAATGAGAAAGGTCTCTCTGATATCCTGTGGAATAGTCCACAAGGATGGGACAACAATAACAGCCATTACAACACATTCTCAATAAGATAAGTACTAAAATAATCAAAATAGTTCAACTACCTTAGCACATGTGAAAGCAAACATGAAATACAAACATCCACAAAATAGTCTTACAAACATTCATAATCCATGCATGAAGAATGTGTTGGCCTTGAAGGCTTCTGTTATTAAGTAAAAGTTCCAAGACACATGTATACAATGAACCTCACTAGCTTCAATAGTGGAGCGTTGGAGACACTCCTTGCTCCCCAAAAAAACTAGCTTATCTCTCTAATGCTTTGCGGAAGGAGCCAAGGTGAAAAGTCCTTTGCTCTTACAATGAGGGGGTATATATAACAATGAGGAGGTGATGCTTCACCCCTTGTGACTCTTCATCTGCCCTCATGACTGTTTGACTTCATATGACTTTTCAACTTTACATGACTCTTCATATTCCACACATGTCCTTTGGACTTTCACTTTACAATCATAGTTTTAAAAACCGGAACCGGTGACTGGACCGGTCCACCTATCAAACTGGGTTTCAAACCGGAACCGGTCAAACTGGGACTAGTCAGATCTCATTGAAACGGTCTTTAAAAAAAGACATGAAATATTTAGTTTTTAATGGAAAATAACTATTTTTAAGATTTAAAACCATGATTCTAGAATCCAAACCAATAAAGATAAAATATGCAAAGTTTGCTCATCTATGTACCAGGTAAAGGTGAATATATCAAATTGGCACCAAGTGCAATACATATAAGCAACAAGAAACATAATCAATGAGGCTCTAAATGGCCTCTAGAGTCCAAAAACAATGCTATAAGCTATGGGGTCACTGGCCTACTACAAGTCTACATATTAGTGATCAACATGATCACTCCTTATCATGATCAAACTCATCACCACTACTAGACAAGGGATCATCGACATGAGCTACATAAATAATATGGTTGAGTGTTTGAGGACTCCTAAAACTCCTTTGCAACCTTAGCAGTAGTGGTAGTAGCAGTAGCAACAATAGACCTCAAAACTACAAATCACTGATCAACATGATAACTCATGAAACTCATCATTGATTAAGTGCTACTAAAAATGGGATCATCAACAAGCGATACATAAACATCATCTCGCTCAAAGTCTTCAGACTTGGATTGCTTAACCTCATAAAATGATAGAAATTGAAAAGTTTAACATTCCTAACTAGTGATTTTGGTTTGAGTGAAGGGTTCATCTCCTCAACCTTATAATGTGGTAGAAATAGCTAGCATGCCTAACCAATTATTTTCCTTTGAGTGAAGGGTACATTCTTGTTAAGGCCATGGTAGAGGAGTTCAACATTCAATACCGCCAACATCAACAAAGTTCAAAAATCAATGCCACAAACATTAAGGTTCTTAAAGGGCTTCATGCTCTTGATCAAACGCCAATCTGATACCTTCATGCATGATAGAATCAAATGGAAACATTGCAAACCCCCAAACCATGAAATCCTAAAAAATATCAAGTCTGTTGAATTTTGAGTGAACTCTAAAATTCTAGTTTCTCCATATGAAATCCAATGAGGTCAAACCCACTCTCAAACATCCTTAGTCATTTCATGGTAATGTTACAAATTTAAGTAAAAAGATGAAGATGAAAATGAAAAATAAAGGAAATGCCACTTTTAGTTTAAGAATTTACCATTGATTGCTAGTGTTGCTAGGGTTGATATGTGTGAGGCAAATGAGAGGGGAGGCATGCTTTTCTTAGAGGGGTTGTTTTTGGAGGGAAAGAACCCCAAATTTCCCTCAAAATGACATCAAAACTGCATTCTGTGGGGTCCGTAGTTGGCTTGCCAATAAATCGGCAGGTTTATGAAGGAATCGACTGGTTTATGGCCGGTCAGACCAAAAAACTGTTGGGCCGCTCAGAAAACCGAGTTTTTCAATTGGTTTGATTGCCAGGGCTAATGAACCGGCCGATTTGACCGGTTTACAGTTCTAACCGGCTTGTTTGACCCTTTTCCGATTCGAACCAGCGAGTTTGACCCTTTTCTGGTTCAAACCGGTCGGTTTTGAAAAATATGTTTACAATACATTTCTTAAACATATTTTACATCATTAGCCACAATGGTGTGGCATGTGACCACTCGTGGCATGACGTGACATGACACTGTTGACATGGATTGCTTGATGATGCGGAAATGTCAAGCCACTGCTGCTGCTGAGTGTTGAGTGTCTTCTTAACGATGCTTTTCTTTTCACCTCTGCATGGCTCGGTGATAAGGAATCTTCAATGATCTCAAGTCCTGAATAGTGGTCGCAAACTAGTGTCCCTTTGCTTTCTCTTGATTGATTGACTTGCGTACTCAGCTACAAGAGTGTCTTCCAGCATGCTTCCCTCCTCCTTCTCCTTCTTCATCATCTTGCCATGGCATGATATGGTACCTGTTTTTGTAATTCACTCATGACGAGATGACATCAATTTGAAACCCCCCCCTTGTCTAAGATTGTGCATACTGATCCTTTGATTGAGCCGGAATTGGATGTAGAGTTGGGAAAGGGGCTCCGTGACTGCGCAGTTGCGCAGTTAAACATGCCAGGGGGAGCCTTGAGCCTTGAGACTACGCAATGCGCAGTTCAGGATGGGCTGAGGGAGAAAACTGCGTAGTTCTAGGAGCTAGTGAGACAGGCTGAGGGGATGGGCATTAGATGAACATGCTGCATAGTTCTGAGAGATAAGGGAGGCTGGGCCATTGTGCAATGCGCAATTCAGAGGCTCAGGGAGTGAGCTTGAGGCTAGTGACTTTGCAATATGTAGTTAGGGCTAGGTTGGGAAGAGGAATTGCGCAATTCTAAAGGTCAAGGTCGGAGCTTGAGCAAAAAACTGCGTAGTGCAACAATCCCGGGTGGCAGGAACTGTGCATTGCGCAGTGCCAAGAGGCAAGGTCACAACTAGAGGACTGAAACTGCGCAATGCGCAGTTCAGGGAGGCTGGTTGAAGCTAGGTTGCTTGGTCAAGAAGTTTTTCCGAAAATGGCCAAGTGTGGGATCAGTGAGACTAGTGTGAACAATGATGAGACTTTGACTGTGATCACACACTTAGAATAATTTGATGTCTCAACAACATAGATCATCTATGACACATGAACAATGCATTTCCCTCCGTGCGACAACTTTACGACAAGTGCGACACTAAAGATACACTTTGAGACAACCGTGATGACACTTGTGCGACCGTGCTTAAAACTTTGGAAATGAGTGCAACGAATGTTTACATGGTGGGAACAATTCATTTACACAAAGATGACCTCTTGAAACCACGAGAACATGCTTTTGTACATGATGTGACACCCAACATATGAAAAGACGACATTTTTCCTAACTTGCAAAAGGGAGCATAACACTTTAAGAAAACACATGGAATGAGTTTTAAAATTTGCGAAGACAATGAACAAGACCAAGGAAGGCTCCGAAATTGGGCGTAAGCCAAAATTTTGGAGGGTGTTGTAGCAATGACAACAATTCCCTATTTTGGGGTTGACCTCTTTGATGGTTAGTACGGTTTTGACAACATTGGTTTGTTGTCCATTGTTCATTTCCAGTTTCAACTTTTGAGTCTTCTCTCTAGATACCGATGACCTTTGATTGAATCTTTGACTCATCACTCTTTACAATTTTTGAGTTTGAGTGGTTTCAATTTATTATTCCAACATTCATACTTTAATATCCACTGTTTTGCTTGTTACTAAGTAGATTTTTATGTAATGTTCCCAAGGGATTAATTAACCAAAAGGGACGAAGTAGCCTATCGATCCCCATAGGCTATAGTCCTTGATAAAAGGGAAAACCACAAAAATACCCAAGGTTGGGTAAGTTTTGGGGCAAAAAACCCGAAGTTGGGGCTTGATGTCAACATCAATCGATTAATTAAAGAGAAAATCCCCCTCATGAAAATCTATAAATACAAGAGGCTTAGAAGCATTTGAGGTATCTCTGGATTGGATCATTTTGTCTTTGTTCTTCCTTGAGCCCGAGGCTATAAGTGTTTAAAAATTAAGACCCCCTTTTACTCTTGGACTAGTTTCGATGGAGGTGATCCCACCCTACCTAGTCTTTCTCTTTTATCTTTTCTATTGGTTTCTTGTTCTCGCACAAGGTTTCTTCATACAAGGAACAACGAAGTATCTCAAGTCAAATCTGTGAAGCTGGCCGATTTCCTCAGAAGCCAATCTCTTGGTCAGATCATAGCATTGGTGGCAACATCTTGGAAATTTGTTTGAATCAGTCTGAAAATCCTGAGGACGGAAAAGCAAAGTATTCCTAGACAATGAACATTCTAAGGCCGAATTATTGCTTAATCTTTGTGAAAATCGCTCTGGGCAGTTCGTTACTCTGTATCAGGTTCACATGGGACCCTAGTAATGTTTGGCAAAATACTTGAGGCCAATAGAGACTGAATTGTGGGTAGGTTGAAGTTTCGGCCAGACTTTATCAAACGAATTACTCTGAGATAGGTTGAAGCCCTTCTTGAAGTTGGACGTCAACCCTTTTCTTTGTTCTCAAATCATTCAAGTAGTTAACTATGGCTCACAAGCAAATCCGTGACTAGGAATTTTTGAGGATTTATATGCTGGTAAACCTTGAGGTTAGGGGTGGTCAAATCGTGCTCCTGAACAATGCTTGAGGCTATATCTAGCAAGATAAAGATTCTTTGAGGAAGTCTGCAAGCACTAAAGCGAATTGGAAGAATTCTAGAAGGAAGTTGCACTCAGAAAAAGAAAATAGTAGTCTCATGCAAGCTAAGAAGGGTTCTTCTAGAGTTGCAAACTAGTTAGAATAGCTCGGGCTTGATACAATAGTCTTAAATCTATTTAGAAGTTGCATTGAGTTATACTCAATTATGTGGAACTATAACTATTGAACCTGAACTATACCGATTTGTTGGATTTGCTGGTTTATTGATATTGAGAAGCAACATTGTTTATTGGAGTCTAATTATTGAATGAGTTATTATTGTCTATTGCAATTGTTGAATAAGGAAAATCCTATTAGGAAACTCTTGGGCAAATTTTCATAATATTGTATAGTGGTATCAACAATAGTGGTGCATTGTTGGATTTATTGCATGGTTGAGAAAGATAGTACTGCTTGTTGTAGGATATACTAACTGTATTGAATTAAATTGTTGTACAAGAAG
This sequence comes from Pinus albicaulis, assembly GCA_034641835.2. Classification (NCBI taxonomy): domain Eukaryota; kingdom Viridiplantae; phylum Streptophyta; class Pinopsida; order Pinales; family Pinaceae; genus Pinus; species Pinus albicaulis. The sequence continues at coordinate 1,096,730,443 of CM076572.1, read as the reverse complement.
GAGAAATTTTGTTGAAACCTAGGGCAAAATTACCCTAGTGCATTACGGTGCTATCAAAGCACAAACATCCTGCGAGCTGTGAGTGTAGGCCAAAGTACTGGGTAGACTTTATCAAACAAATTACTCTGAGATATGCTGAAACCCTTCTTGGAGTTGGACATCAACCCTTTTCTCCGTTTTGAAATCATTTCAGTAGTTAACTCTAGATTGCAAGCAGATCCACGACTAGGGCTTTCTGAGGATTTATATGCTAGCAAACCTTGAGGTCGGGGGTGGTCAAATCGTGCTCTTGAACAACGTGTGAGGTGTTGAGAATTTGATAGGGCGTAGTTTAATTCAATTCTTTACTTGATAATTACTTGTGAACTTATTTCTCTTACTTAGTTCTTCTCTTCATTAGCTTATTAGATCTTTCATCAAGTCAATTATCAAAACACAAAAGACACAAGATTTTGGCTCTTCAAGCCAGGGCCAAAACCTCTCCCTCTTGGAGAGGAAAACTCACAAGTAATTCTTCTTATAGACCTTTAATTGACAAGTACCAAGACCATGACAAAGACTCTTGACACCAATATGCTTCCAAGACCCTTGTCACTTGCTCTTCTAAGCTTCTTATGTTGATCTTGCTTTTCTGCACCATGCTGCACCATCACTAGGAAAGCTCGGTTCCTAGCCTTAAACAGTGATGTCCTTCCCTTGATTTAGCCCGTATTGATTTTTGTAGCATCGAAAAGTGCTCTAAGTCTCAAATTTATGGAGAGGCTTAGACACTGGTATTCCAAAGAACCCAGAAATCGTTTGTGAAAATTCCACTCGGTTAATGTTCTATTAAAATAATTAATTATTTTAATGGAGACCCTAAGTTAAACTTAGGGAAATTAAATAATTAAAGGGTATTAATAAAACATGAGTGAGAATGATCTAGAAAACGAAGATCAAGTCATGTTATAATCTTAGCCGTTGATTAGAGATCTAATCTCAACCGTTGATGTCTCAACAAGAAGACTAGAAAGGAAGGCTTGAGGGCCATTTGGAAAGACACACTGAATTGATTTAGAGTTTGAAATTTTTGGGGCGGGGTTTGGTGAGAAATTCGAGCTAGAGATCTGAGCAATGAGGGGCAAAGATAACATCCAGAGAGGAAGAAATTTTCTCAGACTGTGGAGCATTAGTCAAAGAGAGGTAGAGGTAATCTAACCAAGCCAGCGCTGAAGGAAGGAGGCTCACACAGAAGCAGCGCAAAGGCAGAGGAGGGTTTCCAAAATTTTGCTTGTAGATCAGTTTCGGAGGCCGGGATCCGGAAAGGGACACCGGGAGGCTCAGGCTCCACAGAGGCAAAACGACTTGGTTGGCGCTGAATGCTGAGCTTGGAAGGGGGTGACGCAAAGGCTGGAAGGTCCAGCGTTGGGACTGCGCAGTGCCTCCCTAGGGCAGGTTTTTCTTCATCCGGATCAACCTGGAACTCAGTGATTGAGTGAGGAAAATCCTCACAAATTCTTTTGCCAGTATTTCTCTCTGTAACTGAATTACCCTAGGGGTATTCAAAGATGTATTCAGACATTGCTACTGCTTAATAATAAAACCCTCAAATCTGCTGCATCGGTTTTCCCGCATTGGGTTTTTTCGGGGACTTAGTCCAAAATAAAGGTGTCATGTGTGATTGATTTCCTTGTTTAGTTTCATTGTTTTAGAATCATGAGTATTATAGTGTAGGCTACTTCAGTTATTGCTTTAATATTTCATGTATGATTCATAAATAATTGTGTAAAGTAAATTACATAATAGAAGAACTTAGAAGTAATGCAGTCGGTTGCAGTAGGATTCCTTAGATTGTTTCAGATCTAGGAATTTTCACATGGTATCAGAGCATTGATGTGAAACAGGAAGAACGGATCTGAATTCTGAAGTGAAGGCCGTTTTTGCTGCAGTGCAGCAGAACAAATCCATTAAAAAATTGCGTAGTTTTAGCCAAGAGGGCTAAGATTTGCGTGGCAGTCTCTCTCTGAGTGAGTCGACGGAGAGAAAGGGCTTCCAGATCGAGATCTTGTTGTGGCAGAGGGAGTAGTGCAGAGCCTGCACGCAAAAGACAAAGGGACGCAGTTTTCTGAAGGTGTTGCTGGGCAGAAAAGCGTCAGGAGTCAAGAGCACATATTGAGGGAATTCTTCCTCAGTGATTTCCTAACCGAGGAAGTCAACATTTCTCAATTGCTGAGTAGTAGAGGAGCAACAAAACTTACAACTCCATCAGGGAGTGTGTAAGCCTGCCAGGAGCTGCGCAGTTGGGAGGAAGAGGGAAAAAATTTCGACAGATTTCGGCTGAGATGGCATCTCACGGACTTTGTGATCAGGATTGGTTTTAGGGCTCCTCCAAATTTATGATCTGGAAGAAATGTGCTATATTCCTTCTGGATGAACATGATCTGAAGGCGTTTGTGGAGAACGTGGGAGCTGTTCCTACGAATGCGGATCAACTCAAGAAGTCCAAGGCAGACATGGCCAAGGCAAAGAAGTTGCTCCTTGATGGTGTCAAGGATCACATCCTCCCACATGTGGTTGGCAAGGTTACTGCCAGAGAGATGTGGGTAGCTATTTGAGGGATCTTCTGAGCGGTGGAAGTTGTACTTAGAGCAGAAGCTTCATATGATCCAGATGCGGAAAGGGGAGTGCGTGGCTTCATACCTCATGCGATTTCAGGAGATTCGAGATCAACTGTCGGCAGTAGGTGCTACACCTACAACTGCAACCATGGTACAAATGGCCCTTAACGGTGTCACTGAGGAGTCGCAAGTGTTTGTCCAGAGCATACTCGACTGGGCAGGATTACCTTGTTGGGAGCAGTTGTGGTCAGCTTTTCAGGATGAAGAGTCGAGGAGAGACCTCGTCAAGTGCAAACTTGATGGCAGCAGTGGAAGCAGATCGAAATTCGTGGAGGAAGAGGAGAACACAACCCTTGTATCGAAGGGACAACAAGTGCAATGGAAACCGAAAGGTCAAGTGCTTCAACAGTGGCGTGATGGGCCACTATGCATCTCCGTGTCCTCTGAAGAAGAAGGACAAAGATGAGAAGCATGACCCGAAGGTTGCAGCCACGAAAATCGAGGAGGATGAGTTTGCCATGAGTGCCCACGCTTCTCGAGGAGAGAAGTGGGATGATAGTGAACTGTAGTTCTTCTTAGACTTCAATTGGGCAGGATCCTTGAGGAGCCCACCTCATGGATCATTACCTTGCTACGAGAGCCCATATTTGCAGTAGCGGGATGGAGGAGTTTCAGCGGAAGCTGAGGAGTGACGAAGATGACAGTGCAGTAGATAGCAGCGCTTATTTCTGGAGCAGCGTAGAGTAGAGGCAACAACAGCGTAGCGCAATGCACTGTGGTGCAACGCAGTGCACAACAGTGTTGCGCAGTGCAGAGCAGCAACAATGCAGTGCATCAAAAGGACAACGCAATAGTTATCAACGGTCAGTCTTCGACACCCAGATGCATCCACTGAACACTTGTTCAGTGTTGGGTGAGTTCAGCTGTTTCTCTCAACAACTGAGTTGCAGTGTTAGCAGCATAACATATGCAACACTTGAGAGGGAGTTGTAGTACAGATGTAACAGTGGCAGTGGTAGTGTCATGGGCAACAATATAGTGGCAGCAACTACTCAGTGCTTGATGGACTTCAGCAGCGCGAAGGATGCTTCAGGGTCAGAGCAGTATGCAATAGGCATAATTGCTAGAACACTTTCTTCGCTAAGAGGGAGTGTTGATTTTTGTAGCATCGGAAAGTGCTCTAAGTCTCACATTTTATGGAGAGGCTTAGACATTGGTATTCCAAAGAACCCATAAACCGTTTTTGAAAATTCCACTCGGTTAATGTTTTATTAAAATAATTAATTATTTTAATGGAGACCCTAAGTTAAACTTAGGGAAATTAAATAATTAAAGGGTATTAATAAAACATGAGTGATAATGATCTAGAAAACAAAGATCAAGTCATGTTATAATCTTAGCCGTTGATTAGAGATCTAATCTCGGCCATTGATGTCTCAACGAGAAGACTATAAAGGAAGGCTTGAGGGCCATTTGGAAAGACACACTGAATTGATTTAGAGTTCGAAATTTCTGGGGTGGGGTTTGATGAGAAATTCGAGCTAGAGATCTGAGCAGTGAGGGGCAGAGATAGCATCCGGAGAGGAAGACATTTTCTCAGCCGGTGGAGCATCAGTTAGAGAGAGGTAGAGGTGGTCTAACCAAGCTAGCGCTGAAGGAAGGAGGGCTATCGCAGTGACTGCGTAGGGCTCATGCAGAAGTAGCGCGGAGGTAGAGGAGGGTTTCCAGAATTTTGCTTGTAGATCAGTTTCAAAGGTCGGGATCCGGAAAGAGACACCGGGAGGCTGTTCCTTAGGGTCCACAGAGGCAAAACGACTTGATTGGGGCTGAACGTTGAGCCTGGAAGGGGGTGACGCAGAGGCTGGAAGGTCCAGCGCTGGGACTGCGCAATGCCTCTCCAGGGCAGGTTTTTCTTCATCCGGATCAGCTGGGGACTAAGTGATTTAGTGAGGTAAATCCTCACAAATTCTTCTGCCAATATTTCTCTCTGTAATTGAATTACCCTAGGGGTATTCAGAGATGTATTTAGACATTGCTATTGCTTAATAATAAAACCCTCAGATTTGCTGCACCGATTTTCCCCCATTGGGTTTTTCTGGGGACTTAGTCCAAAATAAAGGAGTCATATGTGTGATTGATTTCCTTGTTTCAGAATCATGAGTATTATAGTATAGGGTGCTTCAATGATTGCTTTAGTATTTCATGTATGATTCATAAATAATTGTGTAAAGTAAATTACATAATAGAAGAACTTAGAAGTAATCCAGTTGGTTGTAGTAGGATTTCTTAGATTGTTTCAGGTCTAGGAATTTTCACAACCCCGACCTCTTGCTGTGATAGGCTTTGTTCTTCATGAATAGATCTTCTTTCACTATGACGGTTGTCTTACTTGCTGCCTTCTTTCTATTGTAAAATATATATTACTGAATCTGTGAGATCAATGACGAAGGCTAGCACTTCCTCTCCTCCGCATTGATCTCAGTCCCTTTTCATTCTTTCCAGCCTTCCTTGATGCCTTGTATAGACACCACTTTCTGCACTACATAGAAGATCCTTTTCTTTGCTGTGGTAGGCTTTGACTTACTTGAGATATGCGAGATGTGTATTAACTAAAGTAGAGACAACACAAAGGCCTTTCTTCCTATGTTGAACTCCTTTTCTTCTTCGCTGGACAACTTCCTTCTTTCGCACCAAAACATAGACTATGATCCGCAATTCCTTCCTATAGAGACCCTATCCGAAACAGATATGTCTGAGCTGTGTACTAGTAATTAATCCATTTAAAAATCACAGAAGTATTCCATCGAAAAACTCAGAGAGGGATTCTAAAATTCTGTGTTTCTGTGGTAGTTGAGGTTCCTTTATATAGTGGTTGCCACCAAGAATAAGCCGACATGACCTATGAATGGATGTGTCTCCACTTGAGTCGACTTGAGTGTGCATTCACTGTTTTTGAGGCCGACTTCAACTAGGAGAATATAGATCATCTTTTGAGCTGATTTTTATGAGCATATTGAGAAGGTCTCGAGGTATACTTTACATCAACGAATGTCCTTTACATGTGTAACAATCCTTCACATACATGACCCTAAATTATACATTTATGACAAGATGACAAAACCCCTAAAAGACATCAAGAAGAAGTCTTTTACTTATAATAAAACTCCAAACTCCTTGCTCATGAAACCCATGAGGCAAGCATTACAAAATACATTTTATTATCTTTGTCTTCTTCATTACATAAATTCATAATTACAAGTCATTATGAAGACTGAACCTAGTTACACTTTTCAACACTCCCTCTTAACTAGGGAGGTTTTCATAATGGTATATGGTCACTCTTAATCTGAAGAATCTCATAAGAAGAATTTGATTGGTAATCTATCTATTATAGCACCATATTATCCAACATTGTCACTTAGCAAGGCCTTAACTAACAACTCCATCTCTCCACGAGATCTTGAGCTACAATGTTGGTAACACCAATGACTTTAAACCCCATCGTCATTTTCTCCAAGGTACATACTCCACCCGGTGTTCACTGAGTATGACCTCATAGGACTATTCTTAATTGTCAAAGAATATCTATCCTTTCACGACTACTCTTTTCATTGGATGCCTTAATACATCTCAACAGAGTATCGGATGCCAGATAATTACCCAATCCAAATCTTCCAATGAAGACAAGAATGCCTGCTTATCTCTCCCTCTCAACTAGGGAGGATCCGTTCATCATGTGTCTACATTCCTATTCATGGCCTTCACTAAGACTTACGGCTGTTAGTCCTGGTCTAGTTATGACACATGAGATAGAAAAACACAATTGTCACTCCCTCTTAACCAGCGACCTACAACAACAATGATGAAAAACATCCAACTGCTCATGAAGTACTCATTCCGTTGATGTTATGAATTGAGGAGCCTTCAATTTTGGGATCTCTTCTTAAGGCACAAACCATCCATCACTTTCATCCAATAGCCATGTCTTCTATCAGAAAGTGATCCATCAATCTTCTCATTTGGTCTAGCTTCATGTTATGCTGCTTTCTTTCGAACCATATATCTTCCAAAGATCTTTCATCCTGCCATATGGTTATCAATTTGTGGAAGTCATCTACTTCCATTTGGCAACCTTGTATAAGCTCATCAGATGTTATTCAATTATAATTATGAATACTTTAAATCCAAAGTTATCTTAGTGATGATCTTTCACCATGACATCTTGTAGGCATCAAAATCCTTTCTTTACAGATTGACACATCTCCTAAAGATATGCATTATCAAGGGTCTCCATCCTTTCCAGACTTCTATCTGAGTCTACATATCTTCCCAGGAGATTTTCTAGTCAAGTCTTCTCGGCTTCCTTGGATGTTGACTGCCTCTTTTCATGTTTGCACTTTTTCTCGATTTCTTCCTTTCTCTTCCACACAATTTCATTTCATTCCGAGGAACTTCCAAGGTGCAGCTCCTTGATAGTATATAATCACCTCATATTCCATATGAGGATATATTATGTTGATTTCATCTGGTGTGGAACATGTCTATTGACAACCTGTGCATTGGAAGAGTTCCTGCTTTCTTTGATCATACTTCTTCTACCTACAACCATATGACCTGTCTACATAGCATCCAATGCCAGCATAAATATATATATGTACCTCATTTTCTTTGAGTCATCCTGCAACATATTTCCTTGGAGTGAAGAGTTTTATTCCCTTGACCTGCTTCATCAATATGTCATCATTTCTAACCCTAGAATTCTGCAAGTTAGAATTTCTCATGGAAACCTATTGCTTTCTTTGTAACCAGTGAGTCCAAAGAGGACTCCATTAGAAAATGTCAGCGTCTGTTTCCTTATTGATTATTGAATGATGACCTTTATCTTGATGACTGCCTTCTATAAATGTTGTTTTCTCAGTGAGTTTCCCAAGAGCCTCTTACAGCATAGATGTCACATATGTGTTACTGACATCCTCCTACAACGAGTGCTCCTCCTTTGCTTCCATCATGATGCCAATCCTGGAGTGATCTATTTATCTAATATGCCATGCTTCTTAACAACCTGATAGATACCTCTTAAAGAGGAAGATGATCTTAATTATAATAAAGATCTTTCACTTCTTCTTTCTTAGGCTTCTTTGAATCTGGTTCTTCCATTTTTCCGATGATATGGGCTTCTTCCTTTTTCATTAGATTTGGGACAATCTTTCATAACAACCATAGCATCATATCTTATCTATGTTTCATATTTTCTTCTTGAGTCCAAACTTACTGAATCTTCCCTTTCTCCTTAATATGGCAGCATAGGCTTGGTTCTCTTTATTTGATCCTATATCCACTTTAGCTTTTAACTTTGTCTCTTTTAATGCTCACAGAGACCATATATTCTGGAATGGTGTTGCTTCTTCTTTTCCATAAATGCTTGAAGTGAAGTTTTCCCATCCTTCTGGCAAAGTATTCAGCACCACTGTAGTTATTTCTCTATCAGACATTTCTTCTCCCAATTCCTACAATTGATCTTGTATTTCAGAATTATTAATGAAGTTATTTCCTCCAGTCTAGACATCTCCAACGTGAATAATTCTTGTCTTAGAGATATTACTTCCCCTGTAGTGCTTACAGAGAACTGCTCCACCAATTTGTCATATATATCTTTTGAAGATTATATTTTGATACATAAGGAATGAGAGAGTCTTTTATGGATTTATAAGAATCCTTTGGGCTCTTATGTGTCCCTTCATGTATTTGGTATGACTTCATTGTCCTTTTACTTCCATGCAAGAAAGTTTGAAACCCTAACCAGTTTGTTGCTTTCTTTGCAAAAAGGCATTTTGATAGATTCATATGAAGTCATAAAGATACTTACTTGAGTAGATGCTTTGCTTCTTCTATCAGCTTCCTTGATGATGATGATGTAGATAGAAGCTCCCTCTTAGATTGACTCTTTCAAGAGTGGTGTAAGGACCTTGGATCCTTGATGATGATGATGACTTCAGCAAAATGATGATTTGATGATGTCTCCAATAGCGTTGACTTGGCTTCAATCACGAGATAGCTTTAAATTCCTTGAAGATAAAAATCACCTCTTGAAAGAACCTTGATGTTCTTTAAGTAAGATCTTTTGTCTTCTTGAGATGGCTTGATGACTTCTTCAATTTCTACAAAGTGCTCCTTTTTTCTTGAATGAATGAAGATCTTCTTAGACCTAGACTTTTATAAATTAGATCTTTCTTTTGAAAACTGATCTTTGATCTTTTGATCCTTGTGTGTCTTCTTGCCAAATAGCCTTTTCTAGCACCTTAGCTCTGATACCATGTTGAGAATTTGATAGGGCGTAGTTTAATTCAATTTTCTACTTGATAATTACTGGTGAACTTATTTCTCTTACTTATTTCTTCTCTTCATTAGCTTATTATATCTTTCATTAAGTCAATTATCAAAACACAAAAGACACAAGATTTTGGCTCTTCAAGCTAGGGCCAAAACCTCTCCCTCTTGGAGAGGAAAACCCGCAAGTAATTCTTCTTATAGACCTTTAATTGACGAGTACCAAGACCATGACAAAGACCCTTGACACCAGTATGCCTCTAAGATCCTTGTCACTTGCTCTTCTAGGCTTCTTATGTTGATCTTGCTTTTTTGCACCATGCTGCACCATCACTAGGAAAGCTCGGTTCCTAACCTTAAACAATGATGTCCTTCCCTTGATTTAACCCCGACCTCTTGCTGTGATATCTTAGCTGTGATAGGCTTTGTTCTCCATGAATAGATCTTCTGTCACTGTAATGACCGTCTTACTTGCTGCCTTCTTTCTATTGTAAAATATATATTAGTGAATCTGTGAGATCAATGACGGAGGCTAGCACTGCCTCTCCTCCGCGTTCATGTCAGTTGCTTTTCATTCCTTCCAACCTTCCTTGATGCACTATATAGACCAATGTTGCACGAAGCGGGGATGCAGAAGCGACATTTTCCAAAAATTTAGGATGCGAAGCATCTCAGAAGCATCTACTATATATATATATATATATTTTGCATTTATATTTAAAACAAACATCCCAAATACCAAATTAGTTGTAGAAGACACGAAAACATGCATATTTTTACATAAATCAAGATAGATATGACATCTATGATTCCATTGTACATCAATAATTAATTATTCGAACATCAACCATCTAGATTCTAGATTCTAGCAATTACAAACATGCATCAAAATTTTAAGCATATTATAAAACATAAAACATTTAAGCTTATTATAAAACATAAAACATTTAAGCATGCTGCATATTATAAAACATAAAACATTTAACCATATTATAAAACATAAAGCATATTATCTAGCAAGTGAGCAACTGTCAACATTAGTCATGTCCAAAATTCAAATAATAATGTTTACAAAATAGGCCACTTGGCCACCACCAAGAAAAAAAAGTTCAAATTCACAACAAGCCTACAAGTCTAATCTATGACAAAAGCAGTAAATTGTGAATATATCTACTAATCTCTCCTCCTTCCACCATGAAGAGTACGCGGTGGTGGGCCTCCACGTGGTTGCAATGAAGAAGATGGTGGGTGTGGAAGTTGTGGCATTGCAATTAATGAAGACGAAGACCCTGCTGTTGGTCTTGAACCATGGAACCTGGGAACCAAGGTACTAGATGGGGGTGGCATCTCAACTCGATCATTAGCATCATGGATAAGAGCATCCTCTAATTGCTCTAATCGCAACACTCCATCCTCCAAATTGGGCTTCTATGGATACCTGTCCCAAACCTTAAGGTCTTTATTACTCTTTGCATCATCACAGTAATGGGACAGCAATCGCAAGTTGTAATGAACATAAACCAAGCTCTTTGCCCGGTCTAAACTCAACTTGTTCCTTTTAACACTGTGGATGAAAGAATAAGAGCTCCAACACCTCCCCGCAGAAGAAGTGTTTACCACCTGTGATAGCACCCGCAATGCCAAAGTATGTAGAATTGGAGTAGCACCTCCATGCATGTTCCACCAGTCAATAGAAGAAAAAGTCTCTCGATCTCTAATTGCATGCATGCTCCCTAATGGACCAGTGCAAAGCATATAGTTGCTCAACTATTTCTGTACCAAGGTAGCCTCCTCCTCATCAAGGACTAATCTAGTCAATGCAATCATATATTTTTCTAGAACCTCTAGATCTAGATGTGGTTTTCTCCTGCTTCCCCCCCAGGTGCTGGTGTTGAAATTCATGATGGATGATAGTATTTAGGTGTCAAAACATATGCTAATGCATGTAATGGAACATTTAGTTTATCCCATCGTTTTTGCACCTCTACACGAATATAACTGTACAAGGTGATATCTCTAGGCTCAACAATGTCTTTATTCTGCCCCAACATGTTATCCATTTGCTCATACACCTCCCCAATTATTGACCGACCTGAATCTGCGAACTCGATCATGTAATAAATTGGTTTGGTGAATTGCAAAACATATTTAACCTGTGACCAAAAATACATGTCAAGAATAGTGTCCTTGGCTACATTAGCACCATCTCTATCAATTTTAATTTCCTCCCATGATTCAGCGGTGACCATATTAGTTAAAGCTTGTCTCACCTTCACTAGCTGCCTAAAGGTGAGGTAATAAATTGCAAATCTTGTTTTTGCAAGTTTAAGCAACTGCAACTTGGAGTAAGTGCCATAGAAGTAGTTTACCCTTGTATGCCCTGTGATAAATTTAATGAGTTGCTTCCCTCTCTTGTAAAGCTCATTAATCCACCCACATTCTTTATGCTTCACAATATCATGCATCAAAAGGTTCAATGTGTGCACCAAGCACCCAGACCAAAATATGTGTGGATGAGTACGCTCAATAATTTTTCTAGCTCCGTTACAATTTGCTGCATTATCTGTGATCACTTGAACCACTTAACTAGGACCAACATCTTTGATTGATTGCAATAGGAGATCTGCAATGTTTTGGGAAGTTGCACTGACGGAGGAGGAGTCATGACATGTAATAAATACTGCACCACTAGCAGAAACACCAAGAACATTTATCAAATGTTGGTTTCTGATATTTGTCCACCCATCTGATACAATGGATACCCCACAATCCACCCACTCATTTGTAAAACATGTCAAAGCTATTTGAACCTTTCCTTTTTCTCTTTCTAATAACACTGTTCTATCTTTCTCATAGTTGGGAGACTTGTATCCTTTTGGGGCTTCATTGATGGCCTTTACCATTTCATGCCAATAAGGGAGAGTGAAGCACATTGAATGGTACACCGCAAGCACAAAGAAATCAGATTCTTTCCATCCACATCATCCCTCCCAGCAACATTAAGGAAATCCCCTATTGTTTTTTTACATCCAGAGCTTGCAAAAGTACCATGAGGAGATGAGCTACTTTAAATCGAAAGTTACCTTAGTGATGATCTTTCACCGTGACATCTTCTTGTAGGCATCGACATCCTTTCTTTACAGATTGACACACATTCAAAATATCACAGGAGTTCCCAAATATCACACATTCAAAATCAAGGACACTATACAAGGGCAATGTGTCATAGCATTGATAGATGTTGGAGTGACATACAACTTTATTGATGTAGCCATAGTGGTAAGGAGAGGTCTCCCCATCCAAGAATTTGAGGTCTTTGAAGTAAGGGCAACTGATGGATATCATATGACATGCACCGAGGTAGTTCCACAATTGAGTGTCACTCTTGGTAGGTATACGTTCACTGATGATTGTTTTGTGATATAATAAGTAGATACTAGGATGGTGCTGGGAGTTCAGTGGCTGTACTCGCTAGGGAGAATTATGATGAACTATCAAACAATGGAAATGGAATTTCGAAACCCAATGGGTAGCAAGGTAGTTCTGAGAGGCATGACCAATGGTGGTCCCCACATTGTCACAACCCAACAAATGGAGGTCATACCCAAACAAGGAGAAATCACTTGCATGTCAACTTGTAGAAATACACGTAACAACTTACAATCTAATGAGGTTTGACATGCAGAACATGACACCACATTATTGAGAGATTGGAGAGCCCACCTCTTAGTAGAGTACTCCAAGAATAAACTTGCTTGTGAAATATTGGATGGACTTGTTTATTATGACAGGTATAAGGTGGAAGAAGACATCATCTTCTACAAAGATGAGATATATTTTTTCCTCGAGTCTACGCTCAAGGAGAAGCTCATTAGAGCTACACATAGCAAACCAACTAAGGTCACAACACAGTCTCACCCTCAAGACAAGGATTGCATTGACAATGAAGGGGAAGAATGGGAACGCTAGTCAAACTGGCATGCAAACACAATATCCAGCCAACTCTAATGTTTCATATGACTGGCCTGCTGTTGAACAAGTGGGACCAAAAAAGACTACAACATCTTTATTAGACATGATTTTGAACCAAAGGAAGCTTATTACCTAGGACGTATATCTTGGTGTGAAGCATAGCTGACTTGAAGGAACAATGCAGAATATATTGAAGGGGGTTGAAGATAGTGGTTGCTGTCTATATTTTGGTCCAGTTTTTCTTGTCCTTGAACCACTTTGGGAGAGGATTAGGCGAAAATTTCAGAGTTTTGTTGGAGGACATTCTTGGGAAATTGTGGAGCAAGGTGGAAGTCTAATGGGTCAATTGACTGCTACAAAACAGGGAGAATGGTGCAACCTGCACATTGCTGGAAACTTTGATGGAGGGTTTGACTGGATTGTACATTGGTAGCATATATTTAGCAGATTGGAACCTGTGAAGTTTGTGCCTCATGGAAGCATAGAAGTTGAAGCATACAAGGGGCACCATCTTCGAGTAACTAATGAAGACATGGGCGCAGGTAGTGCAACTTCTAATGGAATAGAAAACATCTTGCAGTGCTGGTATGTTCAGAGTGAATTTTGAAGGAAATTTTTCATGTTCACGGGTTGATGAGAAAAAGTGGCAGCACTCAGATTTGTCATTGCTATTATTGTGAAGGGGGGACTGTAATGTCCCCAAGGGATTAATTAACCCAAGGGATGAAGTAGCCTGTTGATCCTCATAGGCTATAGTCCTCGATAAAATGGGAAAACCCCTAAAATACCCAAGGTTGGGCAAGTTTTGGTTCAGATGGGGAGAAAGCCGAAAGTTGGGGCTTGGTGTGAACATCACTCAATTAATTAAAGAGAAAACCCCCCTCATGAAAATCTATAAATACAAGAGGCTTAGAAGCATTAGAGGCATGACTGGATTTGATCATTTTGTCTTTGTTCTTTCTTGAGCTTGAGGCTCTGAGGGTTTAAGACCCCCTTTTACTCTTGGACTAGTTTTGGTGGAGGTGATCTCCCCCTACCCAGTCACTCTTTTTTATCTTTCCTATTGGTTTCTTGTTCTGGTACTTTTTTCTTCATACAAGGAACAATGAATTATCTCAAGTCAAATCTGTGAAGCTGGCCGATTTCCTCAGTAGCTAATTACTTGGTTAGATCATAGTACTGGTGGCAATATCTTCGAAATTCGTTTGAAGTAGTTTGGAATTTCTGAGGCTAGTCGAGCAAAGTATTCCTGAGCTAGATTCTTGGACAACGAAACATTTTGAGGCTGAATTATTGCTTAATCTATGAAAAAATCGCTCTGGGTAGTTTGTTACTCTGTAATAGGTTCGCATGGGACCCTGGTAATGTTTGGCAAAATGCCTGACGCCAACAGAGACCGAATCATGGGGCAGGCCCAAATTTTGGGGATACTTTTTTATCAAACGAATTACTCTGAGATAGGCTGAAGCCTTTCCTGAAGCTGGACGTCAACCCTTTTCTCTGTTCTAAAATCATTTGGGTAGTTAACTCTGGCTTGCAAGTAGATCCGTGACTAGGGTTTTCTGAGGATTTATATGCTGGTAAACCTTGAGGTTGGGGGTGGTCAAATCATGCTCTTGAACAACATCTGAGGCTATATCCAGCCAGACTGAGTTTCTTTGAGAAGTCTGTGGGCAATGAAGCGAATTGGAAGAATTCTGGAAGGAAGCCGCACTCACAGAAGAAAAGTAGTAGTTCCTTGCAAGCTAAGAAGGGTTCTTCCAGAGCTACAGACTAGTTAGAATAGCTCGTGCCTGATACAATAGTCTTAATTATGTTTAGAAGTTGTATTGAGTTATACTGAATTATGTGGACCTGGAACTATTGAACCTGTACTGTACCGATTTGTTGGATTTTCTAGTTTATTGATGTTGAGAAGCAGCACTGTTTGTTGGAGTCTGATTATTGAATGAGTTATTACTGTCTATTGCAATTGTTGAATAAGAAAAATTCTGTTAGGAAACCCTAGGGCGAATTATCATAATACTGTACAATGGTATCAGCGATAGTGGTGCACTGTTGGATATATTTCGTTGATGAGAAAGACAGTACCATTTGTTGCAGGATATGCTTTTTGTACTGAATTAAATTGCTGTACAAGAAAGAGAAAAAAATTGTTGAAACTGAGGGCAAAATTACCCTAGCGCATTACATTCTAGAATAATGGATGATGAATTTAAATCAATGTTTACAATATTTTACTATTTCTATTTCATTTAATCATTTATGATGTATGAATCAATGTATTTCATTATTGAATTTGAATCATGTTTATAATACATACATACATACGCATATACATATACATACACATATACATACCCCGATGGCCCCCTGTTCCCCTTGAATTTTCTTGAAATTTGGGGGTACTCCGACATGTCCCCCCTATTCGTCTCCCTGTTCCCGCGTCCCCCGTTTGGGAAACTTGGTGGAACATTGCAATTTATACTGGGGTAATTCCATTGTGATCCTTGTAACTTGCTGAAGAGATTCAATTTAATTTTTCTTGCATGATCATGTGCAGTAATTTTCCATTGTAGTATTATTGTTGTGGTTATATTTAACAACTGTACCTGGATGTCAAATCAGAGGTTCAATTCTGGCTATTAAAGGCGTTTCAAGTCTGTGTCTGCTTGGATAAAAACACTTTAACTAAAATAACTCGGTCACATTTTCACACGAGGATTGTTTCTGGCTGCTTTGCTGTCACAACAGTCATGTTTGGACACATTTCAGCCCTTATTTCGAGCATATTACAGGTGTTTGATTGTATGAATTTACAGGGTAAGTTCCGTAGATCAAGAACCAAAGGTCACCGCTCACAAACAGATCACAAATTAGTACACCAGTATAATCACGTGGTTAAAACCCTCAAAGAGGGAAACCGTCCACGCCCTGAGCCAACGCGGCCACTTCAGGGAATTTATTAATATAAAAAAGAAACGCTACATATGTTTCTCTCATAAACGGTTACCGGACAAATGACCCTCCATGCTCTTTAAGTAGAGATTATGGACCAATCGGGTGTTAAGCCACGGATCAAGTGCCGTTAATACCGAGGTGAGAGATAACCGTCGGATCACTACAAATCGTGACCGTCGGATTATAAGTTACAAATGTACATGGTAAAGAAACACACTTTACCTAACTCTACACTAGACTAAGATATTCTTAACTATTTCCTATGTGTCGGAATATCCTAACATCCCCCCTTAAGAACAACTTGGGATAGGATTGAAGGATTTACAAAGGTGACACAAAAGGAACCTATTTCCTATGTGTCGAAATATCCTAACATCCCCCCTTAAGAACAAATTGAGATAGGATTGAAGGATTTACAAAGGTGACACAATAGGAGAAGGAAGGAGGCATTAGAGCCTATCCCCCCTTAATGACAACTTTCCTGAACTCCAAGCATGGATCGAAGTTTGGTAAACTTCGCTTCTGTGAGAGCCTTTGTAAAGATATCGACTACTTGATCATTGGTTGGACAATATTGCACTTCAAGAACATGATCATGAATGAGCTTTCTGATGAAGTGTATGTGGAGTTCAATGTGTTTCATACGCTGATGCTAAACTAGATCTTTACATAGCTGAATGGCACACTGATTATCACACCAAAGTGTAGTTGGAAGCTGTTGATGAAGACCAAATTCAGACAGGATCTGACGAAGCCACATGGCTTCCTTGCTGGCTTCAACTGCACCACAATACTCTACTTCTGCTGAAGAAAGAGAGATGGCACTTTCTTTCTTACAAGACCAAGTAATAGGTCCCGAACCAAGAGTGAATACATATCCTGCAGTAGACTTTCGATCATCAGGGTCACCAACCCAATCAGAATCAGTGAAACCAATCAACAATGGAGATGCTCCTGCACTGTAATGAATCCCGAACTGAACTGTACCTCGAATATATCGCACCAATGCCTGCTGACTTTCATGAGGTTGGTGCATAAACCGAGCGACAAGACCAACCACAAGAAAGGACAAAGAGAATGCTGACTTCGCAGGCGGGCATCAACTTCCGTGAGCAGTACAACGACCGAAAGTCGACCCGTGACCGGAAGGGAGAAGGGGCAGTACTTAGCCCCAGTGGTGTAGGGAATCAGCTGTGCATACTTGGACTAAGAGAGGGTAATGCCTTCCTTGGATTGCAAGACTTGAAGACCAAGGAAATAATGCAAGTGTCCTAAGTCTGTCATTTCAAACTTCTTTTTGAGGCTGGACTTCACATGGTTTATATGGTTTGGATCACTACCAGTAAGGATAAGATTATCAACATAAATAACAAGGATGGTGAAGGAATTACCCACTTTCTTGGTGTAGACAGTGTTGTCAGAATGACACCTAGAAAAGCCATTATCTAAGAGAAATCTATCCATTTTGGCGACAAACAAGGCTGGAGTCTTTTTGGATAAAGCTACGGGGTTGTTCCATGTAGTTTTCTTCATGCAAATCTCCATGTAAGAAGGCGGATTCAACATCGATCTGATGGACTTCCCATTTAAAGGAGGCAGCAAGGGAAAGAACAAGGCGGATAGAATTCATTTTGGCAATAGGGGACAAGGTTTCAGTATAGTCAATGTCTTCAACTTGTGAAAAACCTTTAGCGACAAGATGAGCTTTATGTCTATCCACTTTTCCATCTGGTCCAAACTTTGTTTTGTAAACCCATCTGCATCTGACAAGTTTTCTTCCTTTTGGAAGAGGAACAAGATCCCAAGTATTATTTGCCAATAAGGAACGATACTCTTCATTCATAGCTTCATCCCAATCTGGATGACCGGAGGCTTCTTCAAAGGTTTCTGGATCAAGTTTTTCTGGAACTTGAGCCAATAAGGAAGAAGCTCTTTCGAACTGAGAACGTGTACGTCGTCGATCGGCAGGGTCACCTGCGAGAGAACCTGCTGCATCCCAAGTAGAGCGGTCCCATCTTGGAAGCGGTGGAGTATAAGGAACAATTTCACGAACTGGAGGAGGATTGTCATCCTCGCTGTCATCATCTGAACTAGAAGGAATGCTATTAAAAATAGAAGAGAGAGAGAGAGGTGGCACATATGCCGAATTAGGCTCGCAGGCCAAAGGTGGCACACCCGCCGAACTAGGCTCGCAGACCGATATATTTTCATCAAACTTTACATCTCTTCTAATGATTATATTTTTGGATTTTGGTTGAAGAAGTCTATATCCTTTGACATCTTCAGAATATCCAACAAAAATATATTTTTCACTCTTAGGTTCTAAGGCTTTATGTTTCGCATCTGGAATATGGGCCCAAGCATCACTTCCAAAAACACGAAACTGACTTACATCTGGTTTGATGGAGCTCCAAGCTTCTTCTGGAGTTATATTCTTTAAAACCTTAGTAGGAGTGCGATTTACTATGTAATTGGCACAGTTAATGGCTTCTGCCCAAAAATTGAGACCAAGTCCTTTAGATTGAAGCATACAATTAGCCATTTCTTTTAAGGTGCGATTCTTCCTTTCAGCTACACCATTTTGTTGTGGCGTATATGGAACAGTATGTTGCAATTGAATGCCATGCTCAGTGCAAAAGTTGATAAATTTTTTGTTAACATATTCTCCGCCATTGTCTGATCTTAACTTAAGAATTTGATGTCCAGATTGTTTCTCAACAAAGGCCTTAAAGGCCAAGAACATGTTAAAAACTTCACTCTTGAGTTTTAAGAAATATACCCAAGTGCGTCTAGAAAAATCATCAATGAAAGTTAAGAAGTACTTGCAACCAGAGAAAGAAATAATAGGAAGAGGACCACATAAATCACTGTGCACAAGTTGCAAAGGGGCTGAAGCGTGCCAAGAGGCACGTTTGTCAAAACTATCCTGATGATGTTTTCCGAGTACACATCCGGAGCAAACACCATCTTGGCAAGATACCATAGGAAGGCTCGTCACCATATTTTCCTTACATAGAGTTTGAAGAGAGCGATATTTTAAGTGACCAAATCGCTCATGCCAAAGTTTGCTCACATCATCATTATGAGCAACAAAAACCAAGGGAAGAGATGATGACCCAAAGTTGTCAAACTTATACAACCTTGTGGAATCATCAACAATGCCAGTAGCTAAAATATGTTTAGGATCTTTGAGGACCTTGATTACAACATCATGAGGTGAGAATTCTACTATTTTCCTTTCACCTGAATGAGTTATCTGATAAACAGATAGAAGGTTGCATGACAAGGTAGGAACACATAGTACATCATTAAACTGACCATTATCTAGATGAATGGATCCAGATCCTACGACACTAAGAGATCTATCATCACCAACATAAATATGTTTGGTGTTACAATTATTTAAAGAAGAAAACATGGATTTATTTTTAGCCATGTGGTAAGAAGCTCCAGAATCAATGAGCCACTCATGAGAAGGAGAAGAAGAAGATACATTTAATGCATAACCAGATCTTGATGCTTGACAACCACAAGCAGAAAATGCCATGCCTGAAGATGAAGGTGAAGAGTGCTCCAAGTTGATGTTGTGCTTCTTCATTGCTGCTTCTAAGGCTTCCATCTTCTTAAAACATTTGGACTCTATATGGCCATCACGATTGCAAAAGTTGCAATGTCTATCTGTCTTTTTCCCTTTGTTTTTATTTGCTTTATCATTTTGGTGATTTGATTTTTCAGTTTGCGGCTGAAAGTGCTTAGGGCCCTTGTTTGGTTTAGGACCATATTTTTTAGGATACTGCTTCTTGGGATTCTTTTGATATGGTTGTTGTTGGGCTGCTAAGGCTTTCTTAGAAGCGTTTCCAACAGTGATAAGACCAAGGTGTAAAAGTTTTTCTTTTATCTCTTATCAAAGAATCACAAAAGGCATCAAAAAAGGGATTCTTGTAGGTGGTTCCTGAAGAAATGATGGCTTCTCAGGTGGAATGGAAGGCGGAAACAAATACAGAGTATGCAGGACCAAGCTTAGCAAGAATGCAATATATGAGGCTACCATCTTCCTTTTTGTCCTTACACCCTTCTAAAAGAAGTCTAAGGGTCTTGAATTTGGACAAAAAGTCTTCAATAGAGGAGAAATTATTAGGGTCCAAAGTAAGCAACTCATTTTCAAGCTGGTGAGCCCTGATTTGATTTTGAATGCCAAAGACAGTATTTAGCTTATCCAGGGCTTCATGAGGGGTGTCAATTTCAAGGATATGAAATCGAAGATCTTGAGCAATGGACATTCCTAACAACCCTCGTGCTTGATCTTGTTTATTTTCCCATTTAGAAACATTATCATCATCAGAAAGTTTAGTTTCTACCCCTGTGGCTATTCTGTAAATCCCTTTACTTCTAAGTATATATACCATGTGAGGTAGCCATTGGAAATAATTAGTGTTGCTAAGAATAATTGGGCTTGTATTTTCAATTAAAAAAAAAAAAATTTAAGCAGATAAAAGTTGAAACTAACTGCTCCAATGGAAAGATCTCGAAAAATTAGGCCGTTTAAAAAAAAATGGCTCGAAAAACGGCTTCCGGATGAAGAAGTTATGCCTTTTGAAAAATCTGAGTTGTAGATGCCGAATAGTTATGGGAACGGGAAACGAAATGCAAAGCCTTGCGGTAGAATGTTAGATTTTCGGTTAGCCTTACCGGCAACTATCACTTTTTTCACTATTTCTGATTTCCCGAGATCGCACAAAGACGCAAGGAAAGAGCATACATAGCAAAAAAAATCCCTTTTTCCTGTTTCTGATTTGCCGAGATCGCACAGAGCGCACAACAAAGAGCATACACAGAGAAGAGGGTATAGATCCGACAAATAAATAAAACCTTAATACCGAAAAAAAACAGAAAAAAAAACCGAAATAAGCAGAACTATTAACAAATATAACTGCAAAATAGATGCTTTATACCTCCAGATTTAAACTGACATAACTTCGGCAGCCGAAAACCTTTTCGCATGAAACGAAAGACGTTCCTCACTGTAACAAACTCTCCGGACACAACCGATCAATTCTCCAAGCCCAAAAATGTACAGAAGTAGTAGATCTACAAAACGGCATTCGCATACAGTACAAAACCGGCTTCGTATTTTGATCAACAACGGACGCAGCCCTCAAAATAGCTCTGATACTATGTACGAATTTACAGGGTAAGTTCCATAGATCAAGAACCAAAGGTCACCGCTCACAAACAGATCACAAATCAGTACACCAGTATAATCACGTGGTTAAAACCCTCAAAGAGGGAAACAGTCCACGCCTTGAGCCAACGCGACCACTTCAGGGAATTTATTAATATAAAAAGAAAAGTTACATATGTTTCTCTCATAAACGGTTACCAGACAAATGACCCTCCATGATTTTTAAATAGAGATCATGGACCAATCGGGTGTTAAGCCACGGATCAAGTTCCGTTAATACGGAGGTGAGAGATAACCGTCGGATCACTACAAATCGTGACCGTCGGATTATAAGTTACAAATGTACATGGTAAAGAAACACACTTTACCTAACTCTACACTAGACTAAGTTATTCTTAACTATTTCCTATGTGTCGGAATATCCTAACATTGATCTTTCTTGATCTTTAAGAAAAGTCAGCTGCTGATTGGAGACCATATGAGACTTTGCTTGAAGAGCAAGGTTTTTCCTTCACATATCAGGTTGTTGATTTTAAGTTCTGGTTTACAAAGAGAGGGTGCAGCTGTGAAGGATGTTGAGTTTGTTTGAAGTGATGATGGGGTGTTGCTTTTACTCAGATTGGTGCACTGTTATGCCCAGCAGATGGGGGCACTCATCTTCTCTATTTTTTGTCACTGCTCTTGTCCCTGTATAGCATGAAACTGGTAAGCTATCCCTTTGTGCATGAGGATCAACTCTTAAGGTGCTGATTTCAATAGTTATCTTCAGCATTAGGTGTGTGTTTTTTCCAGGTTTGGTGTTCTTTTGTGCAGGAAGATATGAAAGAAGAAAGTTGCCCCGTAGGAGGCTAATCTGGTGCCTTTTCCAGACAAACACATTTTTTTTAGCATGTAGGAGGTTGATTGACCAGCAAGCAAAACATATTTAGGGGCTAATTTTGTGAATAGGATAGTAGGAGATATGGATCACTATAATTAGTGTGCTTTTGTTATTGTCTGGGCAATCTAACTTAGGGTTGTTTCCAGCATGTGTGCACTGCCATTAGGGTTTGAAACATTACTTCTGTTCGTGTCAAGTTCAGAATGGTTTTAGACTGCTTTTTGAGGGATGAAATGAGCATGTTAGGTGTTTTTTTGAGTGCCATTTTTGGGTATATTTTTCATGTTATCAGGATTCAGTGCTAGTTCTAGAGGAGCTTGTACCCAGTAGAAGGGTGCATCATTGGAAAGGTTTTCTTGTGTGATCTAATGCTATTTTTACCCTAGAGAGGGTACTTCTGTTCTTGATATTTTTCATCATGATTGGCACAACTTTTGGAGGACCCTACTGCTGCTTTTGGCACTAGTTTGACTCTTGGAAGGTGTGCTATTATTGAGAAGGGAGTGCTTCACATACAAATTCAAACTCAGCTTTATTCTGCTGCTGGTTTGGAGATATTTTGTTCTTCTTCTGAGCCTGCCTTTCTTTAATTTAGCAGGTGTTCTGTTTAGAAGAGTAAAGTAGGATAGATTTAGCATGAGAATTGCAGATTTAGATCTAGATCTCATTCATGGACATTTGTCCCATCCACACATGATCAAGATATGGGTCAATGGGAATAGTGGGTACAATCAATGTCCACTAAACTATGGGAGTGTCTAGAACACTCCTAGATGCTAAAATGTTTTCAAGTAAAAGAGTTACAAATGACAAAAGAAAAAGAGAAGCATGGGCTATTCCAAATTCCAATAAGCTTAAAGAAAGATGGGCGAAGGAAGAACATGCATGGAAAAGCTACAGAGCAAGGGCTGAAAGCCAATTGGGAGTAATGATGGTTGACCCACCAAGTGACCTCTATTAGTTGTTTGAAAGGGTTGGTTACCAATTTGATCCATAGACTATAGAGCCTCCTTGTGGAGAACCAACAACTAAAAGTTGATCAGCTTGGAGCAATTATGGGAAAAGAGCATCAGAAATTTGGAATGTCAAGGAACAATTACAAGATGCAGGAGCTATTGCTTCAACCAGTAACAGTTCTCAACAATTGGCAGACATATTATGCCAATATTTGTAGTACACTGAAGGTAACTCAAGCTTTGATATAGATAATAGTAGTTGGACAATCGACAATAATGCCACACTCCACCATAGAAGTTGGGATAATTTGGAAGTCCAAATCACACAAGAATGCAAGGTGGAAGTGGAATTGCAAGTGCAAGAGCAGGAGTAATTTAAAAAAGTAAAAACACACACAGATGGAAGTCACCAGGGTGACCAACCATATTTGGTATGTACATCAACAAGTATGCCACTTGCAAGAAAATGATAAACCTGACTACACTGTAATCCAAGATGCACCAATCCATGAGATGGATTGTTTGGTGGAATTTAGAAAGATGAATATCACAAAGGAGTAGACTAAATCACTTGATGTGTCCTGACTCCTTACCCCCTCATGTTACGTATTTCACGTGTTGGACACAAAATGTGCATGACATGTGAGGGCATGAGTTTGACTCATGTACTGTTTGCACTGTGCAGGACACGAGTCAAACTTGTTTCAGACATGAGCCCTACTTGTGTCCCAAACTTTGGGTACATGTTTGGTGAAAAAGTGTCTCGCAACTTCTTAAAATTGATTTTTTGCGTCGTTCTCACTTCTCACACAATATAGTCATAGGTTTAGAGATCTCAAAGGTTTTGGAATGTAGCTAAGTGCAATTAAACACTGCTAGAAGGGATTAAAAGTGTTGGGAAGTGGATTTGTCCAGGGGCCAAGCCCTACTAATGCTATGCAATAGGTAATGTAATTAATGGCAATGTTAAATTATCAAAGTAAAAGGTTGAAATGAAAGATAAAGGAGAATGAATTTTAGCATTACCTTGAATTGTTTTAGGATGTTTGAGAGTGGTTCCAACCTCATTGGAGTTCATATGGAGGAAGTGGAATTTCAGATCCCACTGAAAATCCGGTAGACCTAATAGTTTTTAGGATTTTAGGATTTGGGAGATTGCAATATTTCCATTCAATTCTGTCATGTATGAGGGTATGGAACTAACTTTTAATCAAAAACACCAACTCCTCTATATACCTCTATGTTGGTGGCAGTGATTGTTGAACTGCTTTGTCATGACCCTAGTAAAAATGTAACATCACTCAAAAACAAAATCTCGATTTGACATGTTAAGCCTTTTCAATCTCATTTTAATGCTTAGAGGGTGATATTGATGATTAAGATACTAATATAAGCAATGGTTTTGATGATATGTAGTACTAGTTATTTGTTGTGGCATGATTTTTTGAACTCTAGAGGCTGCCATTTAGAGCCTCTTTGTTGATGTATTTTTGGTTTAGAGATGGACTGCATTTGGTGCAATTTTGGTTATATGCACATTTGTATGATCATCATGTAAAATTGTAAATGTTTTAGTTTCTAAATTCTAAATAGATTTGAATCTTGTAGAAATTCCTTGAAATTTTGCAACTTCTATAATGGACAATCTGAACACTAGTTTCTTTTCATTAAGACAATTTCTGTATCATAGATAAGCAATGGAAATGGAAGAATATGCAAAGATAAAGAACACAATCACACAAGAACACAATAATTTTTTCTTGGGAACCCAACTAGGAAAACCCACTTCTTTGCTTGAGAATTTATTGATAGAGTTTTCAGTAATAGATCTCTTACAAGACAATCCTGTTTCAATAAACAACACACTTGTTCTCCCTGCTTGACCTAAGCTTGAAACATCATGCTTGAAATAACTGACGAAAATTTTCAGATGTTTCTATGCTAAGAGCGCTTTACTTTTCTACAAGAATCATACAAATAGTTAAGCAAAATGCATAGAACATATAAGTAGATCTTAAGAAGACAAATCGTAAACAGGAAAATGTGTGTGTTCGTTACGGCGGTCAACAGGATGCTTCAACCAGCAAAGTCTCCTTGGTCAGCCAGCCCAGCATGTGTCACAACAGACCTCCAATCAGCAAATGAGTCAACCCAAGTCAACTCCACAAAAGTCAACGCTGTCCTGAAAAAGTCAACGCAAGGCAGCAAGCTAAAAGTCAACGCAGCAGCAAAACGGTCAACCCTTTGACCTCGATTTCTGTGCCAAGTAGTACGGCCTTCATAAATCGAACTTCCCACAAGTTTTCATCTTGATTGGACCATGCGTTGACCAAAGTCAACGCTGGTCAAACTTTCTGCGAAACCCTAGCAGCAGAAAAATCGTCCTTCAACTCAGCCGTACGGTCTGTCCTCTTTCTCCTTCACACGTGTGGCTGAAACTCGTCCTCCAGGTAGCTCGTACTATTTCAGATGAGAGAGGAAGATGTGAGTTGTGTTGTGATCAAATGCTCTCCAACTTTTCCTGTATTTATATCCATCATTGGGGCGTGTGACACATCTGCTGGGGGCGTGCAACCTTAAGGCCGACCTGCACATATAATGTATTAAGAATAATAAATTCAAAATAAATGTTCTGCTCATCGGATTAAGACATATTATATATGGATTTTACACCTCTCCGAAAGAGGATTCCAACAAAAATATTAGCCTCTTAATCTGAGCATCATAACATGGAGTTTGGATCTAGTTGTCCAAATTTAACATGATTCCTCCCTAAATCCTTGGGCAGCCTGAGCCCTATTTCCTAGCGCAAATTATATAGGGATTTCTCCTTTTTTCCTAAAGCAAATGCTGGCAAGAATTCCTCTCTCACAAGGCTGCTTATAGGCCTCTCCTTACACACTCTCCTAGCAAGAAGTCTTTTTCACAAAAAATCGTGCTCTACAATAATGTACAATGATGTGCCTTTGTCCTCCTTATAAACAATTTGAATCATCTAAATCTGGCAAGTTTATGTTTGGAACTTCGACTTGTGATCAACTAGTTAACCGAGTCTTATTGACTCTTCTAACTCGTCCTAGCCACAAATAGACATTGAGACTTGTCACTCATCCTTTTCCAAACCTAACTTGCACCAGGAGACAAACAAACTAAGCCTCCAACTCCTGCACATGAGTTAATTACTCCATGACTCATCCTAATTTCTAGGAACTCATGCATCTAAAGAAATACTGTTTATGAGTTCTTGACTAAGACACAAGTCAAGAAATCTTACTCACTACCGTTTTCAACGCTCCTAGCGAGAAAGGGGTTCTGTACAACTCCCAACTTATCTTTGAAATGAACAAAACTACTTCTTGCTAATGCCTTGGGTCAAGATATCTGCTATCTACTCTATGTCAGAATGTATGGTAGCTTCACTATCCCTTTCTGCACACAATCTCTGAGATGATGATACTTGATCTCGATATGCTTTGAGTGATCATGAAACATTGGGTTCTTACAAAACTTGATGCAACTCTGATTATCACAATGTGTCACCGTAGACTCCATCCTTTATTTGAAAAGTCCCATAAGCAACTTCCTCATCCAAATAGCCTTGCATGCTGCCAAACTGGAAACCATGTACTCGACCTTTGTTGAACTGAGTGCAACTAATCTCTGCTTTCTGCTATACCAAAAAACAACTGCTGACCCAATGCTGAAGATGCCCCCTGAGGTACTCTTCCTATTTGTGGAGCTCCTTGCCCAATCTGCATCTGTGAAGCCCTCAAGCCTCACATCATCAACCTGCTTGTACCATAATCCATAATCTGTTGTGCATCTAAGATATCTCAACACATGCTTTGCAACACCCAGTAAACTTTGGTTGGTTCTATTATGAACTAACTCAACTGGTTGACTGCAAAACAAATATCAGTTCGTGTGTTGAACAAATACATCAACGACTCGATGAGCTGTTTGTATATTGTAGCATCCATTCGCTTTGCTCTACTAGCATCCACCTTCCTCCATTTGTGACTAGAGGCATGGCCATGGGCCTACAATCCTGCATATGAAATCTACGGAGAACCTCTGTAGTGTAAATTCCCTATCCCACGAAGATCTCACCGTCACCTTGCTAGACCTCCAAGCAAAGGAAATAGTGCATAAGCCCCATATCCTTCATCTCAAACTCACTTGCAACGTCCTCCTTGCAATCCTGGATCTAGTTGTTTGCTCCAGTCAATATTGTTGAAAATTGATAGCTATGGGATGAATTTCCTCAAATAAAATTTCATTTCCGACCTTTCTAAAGTGACTTTCTAAAAATAGAAAGTCATTTCTATCTTTGCAACCATGACTTTCCAAAAATAGTAAATCACTCTCCATCAATTCGTAATCATATATATATGATGGAAAACTCACTTAACTCATCCTTAATCAATCTCAATTGTTTATTTTTCAACTTAATCATCAATATTATTATTATTACTCTTATCCTCTTTATGACATTATTATATTATTATTAAAAAGAAATTCAAGGCTCTCAATCATGTCATATGTAACATATGTAACTCTCTTCAATTAATGCACATTTTACTCTCTCTCTCTCTCTCTCTCTTTAATGCTCTTCTAATACACTTTAATGACTCGTCATAAAAAGATTCCTCTTACACCTCTTTAATGCGCAAGTTACTCTTCTCTCCTAAATGCATAAGTTACACTCTTCTCCTTTATGGCATAAGTTACACTCCTATTTTGGCATATGTAACTCCTCCTCAAGGCATAGGAGTTACTCCCTCATGAATTCAACCTACTTGCTCTTCCTATATATTTGCGCCTCTCATCTTCACTTGACACACTTACTTGTGCTCGTGATAGAAGAATTCGAACTTGAGAAAGAGAGAGTTTGAAAGTCTAGAGGAAGATTGAGAGAGAGAGAGGAAGAGTCATGAAGAGCAAGAGCAGATCTTGGAGAGCCAAAGTGATTCAGTGTTTGCATCAACCACTTCTGTCAGAGATCTTCAGATTTTGGGTGAACTTCCTCATTCTCTCATTGTACTTTGTATCTCTGCTAAACAATTGATTTCTAATAGAAGAAGAATTTGATTTGTTTTTCCCCTTGTGGGTTTTGCCTTGGTCATTGACCTAACTTCTTTGTGTCTCATTGAGTTCTTGGTTGTATTCCATTGTACATATGGTTTATATGGTTTATGTTCTATCTACAATCACTTAACTTATTTTGTAGCATAAATAATTTCTGGATTTAAGTGATTGTAACAGCATAGAACATCATAATTTCAACATGGTATCAGAGCTTTGGTAAAACCTCAAGAAGACAAGCTCCATTTCCAGCTCTCTTTCTGCTGAAATATCTCTTGTTGTTTGCACCATTTGCTACTCTCTTTTTGCTGAATTATAGTTCGTTGTCTGCTCCATTTGCAGATCATTTTTTGCTGAAATATAGCTTGATGTCCGCCCCATTTGCAGGTCATTGTTTGCTGAAATATAGCTTGCTGTCCGCTCCATTTGCAACTTATTTTCTGCTGAAATATAGCTTCCTGTTCACTCCATTTGAAACTCATTTTCTGTTGAAATATAGCTCATTGTTCGCTCCGTTTGCAATTCTTTTTTTGCTGAAATATCTCTTGTTGTTCCTTCTACTTACTGTTCATTTTCTGTTGGAATTTCTCTTCCATTTTGATGCTGAAATATTTCATTTACAATTGAAATATCTCTTGATGTTCCTTTTTATTTACTGCTGAAATTTTTAAGCAGATCACGATGTCTTCCTCCTACTTTAAGAATGAAGAGAAGTTAGTTGATGCTTTAAACTTCTTCCCTTGGAAGGCTAGATTGGATAATACTCTTGAGGAACATGATGTTCTAGAGTATGTTGAAGGAAAGGTAGCAGAAAACTCCAATGCTACTATAAAGGCTAGATACAAGAAAGGAGAAGTCAAGGCTAAAAGATTATCCTTGACTCTCTTGGAGACCACCTCATCACTTATGTTTCCAATTTGAAGAAAACCCAAAAAATGTATGACAAGCTGATTATAATATATCAAGTGAACAACTTGAGTCAAGTTCTTGCTCTGAAGAATCAATTCAATGATTTTAAGATGAATAGAGGAGAAACCATTCAAGAATACTTCATGAGGATATCAAAAATCAAAGATCAGCGGTCAACTTCTGGTGAAGTTGTTTCCGATAACGAACTGGTATTGATTTCGCTTGGAGGTCTTCCTTCTTCTTGGAAAAGTTTTATTACTACCATCAGTAATAATGACAAATTTCCTACATTTGATGAACTCCTAGGAAAATGCAGCCAAGAAGAAGCCAAAATGATTTCCAGCGGGAGAATTCCCAAGCACGAGGAGGGAGAACCTACTGCCTTTGTTGTACAAGGCAAAAAGAAGAAAGGAAGAAGAGGAATGCACTATTCGAGAAAGTTTGCTCACAGCAACTCTCAATGGACCAGAGACTATCGAAAGTCCAATGCTACAATTGTCACAAGCATGGCCACTATGCTCGTGACTATTCAGAAAACAAAAGAGCATCAAAATCGAACTTCAACAATCGCTCCAACAAATCTGATTACAGAAGAAGAAGAGAAGCTCCTTCTACTTGCAGAGGAAATTATCGTTCCACAAGGAACCAAAGGTATGATAATAATGCAGCTGAGACTCAATCATAGTACTTTCTTGTTTCTGCTCTTTCTAGTTCATCTCCTACAGATTCTTGTGATAGCTGGTTGGTTGATAGTGGCGCTTCAAGGCACTTTACTGGTTACAAAGAAGTGTACTCTCTAATCTGGTTGAGAGGGAGACATATTTAAAGATCATTCTTGGAGGTAACTCTACATATCCCATAAAGGGATCTGGTTTTGTTTCTTTACATTTGGATCAAGGTAAAACTTTGACTCTTCAAAAAGTTTTATATGTACTTGGTTTAAAGAAGAATGTTGTGTCCATATCAACTTTAGAAGATAAAGGAATGAAAGTTGCTTTCATAATGATAAAGTTCTCACTTGGCCATCGAGATCCAACATGAGAGATGTTCTTAGTCTAGGATCTAGATGTGAAGGTCTATACAAAATCAATGGAGGACCTATTCATGCACTAATCCATGACATCAATCATCAAATCGAACTTTGGCACTGAAGGTTCGCTCACTTGCACTACAAAGCATCACCTCATGTGAGAAAGATGGTTTTCGGAATGCCGAAAATCAGATTTGATCATGATGGTGTTTACCAAGGATGTGCAAGCGGAAAGAAAGTGAAGGGACGATTCTCTTAAGCAAAAGTAGAACTAATCAGGTATTGCATCTTGTACATTCTGATTTATGTGGACCAATATCTATAACTTCTCTTGGTGGTTACTTGTATTATATTTATCTTTGTGGATGATTTTTCTCGCAAAACATGGATTTATTTTCTAAAAAATAAAAGTCAAACTTTTAACATGTTCAAAGATTACAAAGCTCTAATAGAAAAACAAAATGGAAAGCAGATTAAAATTTTCAGATCTGACAATGGAGGAGAAATCACTTCCAGTGATTTCATTGACTTCTGCAAAGAAGTTGGAATCAGAAAAGAGACCACTGTACCATATAACCTAGAACAAAATGGTGTGGCCGAGAGAAAGAATAGAACTATCATGGAAGCGGTCAAATCTATGTTGCATGATCAGAAATTGCCAAAGTTTCTATGGGGAGAAGCTGTGAACACAACCATCTATGTTCAAAATAGATCCCCTCACCGTGCCCTAAACAACAGGACACCTGAAGAAGTCTTCACTGGAGAGAAGCCTGAAGTTGGGCACCTAAGGATCTTTGGCTGTCCTATCTACTTTCATGTCCCAAAAAAGAAAAGGAACAAGTTGGAAGCTTTAGGCAAGAAAGGTACGTTTGTTGGTTATTGTGAGAATTCTAAAGCTTACAAAATTTATGTACCTGGTTAAAGAAATATATAATTTAGCAGGGATGTAACATTTGATGAAGATGCAGCTCTTGGAAAATCAAGAGACACTCCTCTTCCTCTTGCTAATGTTGATAGTCAAGATGATGTATTTGAAATACAAGAAGACCCTGAAGCTAAAACTGATCTTGCTAATGAAACCATGGAGCCCATGGATCCTTTGGATCCTCCTCCATTTGATCCTCCTTCTAAAAGGAGACCTTTATGGCTTCGTGACACTCTTCAAGATGCCGATAAACATGCTGCCCCTAAAGGAACTTTCAGAGAAAGCAAGAAACCTTGCCGGTTCCAAGGATATGTTGTAGCCATGAGCAACATTATTCAAGATGAACCATGCACTTTTGAAGAAGCTGTAAAGGCCCAAGTTTGGAAAGATGCAATGGTTGAAGAATATGAATACATCATTCATAATGATGTATGGGAAGTGGTTCCAAGACCCCAAGGTAAATCTGTTGTATCCTCTAAATGGTTGTATAAAATTAAACATGGTGTTGATGGCAATGTTGAAAAATATAAAGCTAGATTTGTGGCTAGAGGTTTCTCTCAGAAAGAGGGAATAGACTATGACGAAATTTTTGCACCTGTTACCCGTTACATCACCATTCGATCTATTGTAGCTCTAGCTATTAGCCAAGGATGGTCTCTTCACCAAATGGATGTGAAGACTACTTTTCTACATGGCTTCATTAAAGAAGAAGTATTTGTGGAGCAACCACAAGGCTTTGAAGTGTATGATCCAAAAACTCATGTGGGTAGTTTGAAGAAAGCCCTCTATGGTTTGAAGCAAGCTACAAGAGCTTGGTATGCTCACATTTATAGCTTCTTGATGAAGCTTGGTTTTACCAGAAGCGATGCAGATCCAAATCTTTACTTTTAAGACAATCCAAGGTATGCCTTTGATTTTGGTATTGTATGTTGATGATTTATTTTTGACTGGTAGTGAACCTCTTATTCTCCTGTGTAAGAGGGAGTTAGCTTCTGAATTTGAAATGAAAGATCTTGGTTTGATGTACCACTTTCTGGGCCTGGAGGTATGGCAGAAATATGGTGAGATTTTCCTTTCTCAAGGAAAATATGTTGTCAAACTACTAGAAAGGTTTGGCATGATTGAGTGTGTTGGCTTGTAATCTCACTGATAAAAGAAGAGAAGCTGCTACGCAAAGAAAAAGAAAAATGCAGGCTAAAAGGGCGGGGGAACAACAAAGTTAATGGAAGAGCTTGCAGAAACAAGCGCGATGATCAAGTAAGTGTATGGGATGAATAGGAGGCCAACGTTGATTACTCCTCCGCCCAAAGCCATCGCGTGCACAGGTTTGTGGCAGAGCCACTCACCAAACATCGATGACATAGCGAAGATCGAAGAATGGTGGTTCCGTCGGCATAAGAAAGGAGCAAGGGTGGCCAAAGCCAACCTGCCGGAAGAGGTGATGTCACTCCTCCTCTCGGCCAATCAAAGCGTTTCCGTGGGGGGGAGAAAAGGGGGCGGAGGCCTCCGTCCACCCCGCCGAAGGTCAAAGGGGCCCACCAAGCTTAACAGTGGGCGCAGGTATGTTTTAAGGTAAGGTAAGTCTTGTAGGGGGTACGAAGGCCGGTACCCCTCTCGTCTGACACGTGGCTCCCACCTACTCGGCGGTTGTCGGCCAACCACCACATGCCACATGTTCCATCGTCAGACGTCCTCATGACGCCAACCCTACATATGTCAGTTTCCCCACTGGTAATCCGTAAAACTTGTACCCATAGCGAGTTTTTCTCCCGACTGTCAAAATTATTGGTTGCTTACCAATCTTCTACTCCGTTAGGCAGGTAAAAACTCAGATACCAGTTGCATTCCACTCTCGCATCGCTTTCCCTACTACCACACTACTATTTCAGGTATTTGGTTGTGTCTCTTTTGTTATTTCCCTTTTTACTGTTTGGTTCAAATTGTCATGGAAAAAACGAAGCGCTCCGCACCTGAAACCCCTCAGGCTCACGAGGTCAGGACTGCTCCTGGACTCTAACCCCTCACTGATGCTCACGCCCAACTCTGTGACCCGGTCTATCCCTTCAATGTAGCCCGCACCAGAGCCGAGCTCTTCGACTTTCAATGAAGAGGCGAAGATATATTTAGGGTCGTTGAGTCAGGTCTTTATTATCAAATTGCCCCGACGATACATCCGTTCTCGGAGTTTATTGTCTGGCTCGAGGAAGCTTACACCGAGCGCAAGGACATCTTCCTTTCGGCTCGGGGGGCCAAGATTCTTGAGATTACTCCCTAACTCATCAGAAGAGCCCTGTGTTATCCCCCCGCCCAGGACTGTGTCGATTTCACCGAAGCCACTCTCTCCTGCCACTTTTCAAATCAACCCTTGGAAAAACATAATGGGTTTCTTGATCTCATCTTTGACTCATGCCTAATGGCTTTCCCTCACACAGACTCCATCTCGCTCTCATCATTCTGTAGCACCATACAACCCATTTTAGCAGTTATCTCGGGAATGTTGTGGTTTGAAGATACTGAGGTGGTAACTAAGGCAGGTCTAGGGTTTCTATGGCTCATGATGCAAGCTGAGATCCTTTTGGATATCTCCACCTTTCTGGCCTCAGCCATCAAAGCCCAGTTCCAAGATATGCCTACCTTCTGTTCTTTCAAATATTGCTCCCTGGTTTTCTACTTATTCCTATTTGAGCATGCGAATAAGTTTGAAGGTCTGGGCCTAAACAGGTTCTCCAGGAGAAACGCCCAACCAAATCTGTTTTCGAGTGGACTCTGACAGTTCGCTAGCATCCAGAGGGGAAGGGGTATGCGAAATTCGTTATCGATTTCATGTCCATAGCCTATGCCATCATATACGACAGCTCCCTGCCCAAGATTTTTCTTGAGTAAAAGGATTGGCTCCAGTTCAGTGACATGGATTGCACAGGCGATTGGTACCTGTTCGAAGATCACATCGAGATCAGGGTCTATGGTGTTGAAGTACCTCCTTACCACCTGCCAGTGTTCCTGTCCATGAGGATTTTTGCCCTCGAGTTCACCCGTTAGGTCTTAAGTGCCGACCAAGTCCACTTCGTGCCCACGAAAAAGGGCACATCTTCACACTCCCAAACTCTATAGGCCCTTTCACCATTAATTCAAGGCATGCCCTCTCCACTGTGGAAAGGATGTTGCGGGAGATGAATTTCCCTCAGGGAGATGTCTAGCACTATGATCGTAAGGGGTTCCTCACAAGTAGGAAGAAGAAGATTAAATCAACAACATTTGCGCATGAACCTAGGCCTCTCATTGAATGGAAAGCTAACTTTGATATGTGGCCTTTGGATACACAGATGGAGGCCGAATCCTCAGCTGCTGAAAGAAAAGGAGATGATGTGCTCGCTGAGGCAGAAGGGCAGGAACAGGGGGACCCCTTGGGAAGTCAAGGGTTCATGGAGGTTGATGAGGAAACACACCCCAGTAAAAAGCAGAGAACTGAAGGGCCAGAGGACCTAGACACCGAATTATCCGATGACGAGGTCTCCTTGCTCAAGGGTCCTGACAAAGGCAAACCAGGCTTTCTACTCTCCTTTGATTCTGCCTCGTCTTCAGCCCCCTCAGAGCTTTCACAGGTGGTCACATTGGGCAAATATGATGCAAGGGAGGGGATCGAGACCAGGAACAAGTCCGCGGGAGAAAGGCTGAGGGCTGAACTTTCTCAGTTCGTGGATAAACACCATACTAGGCTCTCCTCAGTTCTGGATATGGATAAAGAGCAGCTCATATTGGCCATCCAACATTCGGCCCTACATCCCGTACCTTCGGGATCCCAATATAGAGCTCTGGAAATAATTCTAAATCTGGGCAACATTCCCCTACTGGATAAGTTGGATTTGCACCAGTGTATGGAGGACATGCTACAGACCGAGGTAGTGAAGCATACAGTTGCCCTACAGAGGACCGAAAGGACGCTGACTCAAATGAAGACCACCCAACAAAGGGAAAGGGCTAGCGCTAAGGCTGTTGCTACTCAGCTGGAGAACCCCAGAAAAATGATAAGAGGAAAGGGTGTTGATACCAATTCAGCGTTGCAAGCCTTTCTTACCAAATCAGATTTGGAGGTAC
This sequence comes from Pinus albicaulis, assembly GCA_034641835.2. Classification (NCBI taxonomy): domain Eukaryota; kingdom Viridiplantae; phylum Streptophyta; class Pinopsida; order Pinales; family Pinaceae; genus Pinus; species Pinus albicaulis. The sequence goes on along the minus strand of CM076572.1, from coordinate 1,096,695,524 downwards.
AGGAGTTGAGGAGAAAGCTGAATATTCCTTGTTCTGAACATATTCAGACCGAGGAACTTGCCCATGTAGAAAGGGAAAAGACAGTTCTCGTTGATTCTCTTGCTCAAAGGGAAGAAGAGATCACTCAAAAGGATAAGGAGATTGCTGGCCTTAAGGAGAGATTGTCAGAGTTGTAGCTTAAGTGGGGTGAACATACATGTGTAGTTCTTGTACCAGAAGATCCTCAGAACGCTCCAGAACGGTTAACCAAGGCACTGGCAGATCTGAGGATGTCAGAAGACGAGACCTACTCCATCCGCCGGCTCTTAGACGATGCCAAGGCCACGTACGCAGAAAATCAAAAGACGGTTTCATCCCTGCAGAAAGAGTTAGAGAACCTCCGTAAGGAAGCCCAGGGACATGAGAAGTCCATCAAAGACTTGAAAGCACAGCTTAAGGGTAACATGTCATTGGTAGAAGTGAGACAAATGGTTTGGGGAGAGATCATAACAGAGGTCAAGCAACATTGGGAGCTCCACGTGCTGACCAATGACAAGAAGATTGCTATTCATGAGTATAAGGCACAATTGGAGATCGGTTGTAGGGAAGGAGAAGAGAAGGCAGCAATAGCATAGAGGTATGTTAGGTATCTCAACGAATTTTGTCGGAAGAATTAAGCACCCAGGGAGTGGTCTATCGTTACAACACTATCATGGAGGTTAGTAAAATGATAGAGAAAGAGGAGGCACACGTAAGAGCGTTGGGGTTTTTAGCACTGGTGGCAAAGGGAGTGGAGAAATTTGATCAGGAATGGCGTAAGCTGGTAGAAGATGGCCTCCCGCCATGCTGGGACCAGCAGACAGGCGCATTACTTCCCCTAACCGCTTATGATCAGAAGATGTCAGAGATCAAGTGCAGGGCAGACATAACATTAGAGAAGACCTCCCGACTAAAGGCAGATACCTTGGTAAAAGCACTACGTAAGGAATTCTTCCTCCTTGCTGAGGTCAAGAGATTCTTTGCTGCTTGCCTGGATTATATAGAGCTCACACAGCTGCGGTCTATGTTCGAATCCTACACCACAACATAGATACCCGGAGCAATTATTTGGGGAAAGTGTTGTGAATACGCGAGTCCTCCAGTTTCTTCTACTTCACAGCGACTGCCACCCCCACCGCCTCGTCAGCCCGACTCCTCCACGTCTTCAGCCCGATCACGCCACTTAGAAGGCTCGGGCACTCCTCATCGTACCAACTGATGGACACCATGATCAGGCCCATGCGACCTTTGTTTATTTTTGATTTTCAATTTCAATGTGATGTAAAATCGAGTGAAATCTCGATTTCACCCTGCGCATTATCAGTGTTTTATGTTTCTGTCATGTTATTGTTATAGTCTGTGTCAGACAAAACTGATTCGGATGCAATATTGTTATGTCGCATCATTTTCTAATTTAGATGGGACGCTGTAAGATCAATAGGGAAAATTTTGTTTTAAGAAATATTTGGCCACACTGCTCATGTAACAGCTATAAAAGGCCAATCCGCAGACGAAGTAAACGTTTTGAATTCTCTGAAAGTTGGAAGTGTATAGTCTTCATAACACATTTTGTAGTTTTGAGAATTGTTCTTAATGTATATCTGAAGAGCCGTTTTGAAGAAATAATATAATGACTTTTTGTTGCGATAATGGATTCCTACTGGGCTTATGAACAGTATGTATGTCTATGTTATGCTTGATTTCAATTATTGCTCTGTTCCTTTATATTTTCCTTCCCATTATCATGCTTTCAGAATGCGGGTGGTCTGTAGGTTGTTTCTGAATTTATCTATGAACGATACTTGTACAATGGTCTATAATACTACCTTAATTAGGCTCGGTGCATGATTTCCGTCCTAAAACTCTTATCTCCGCCGCTTCCTTCTTAAGTCTCTGAATGGTGGATTCTTATACTTCTGTAAGCCCACCTCACTCTGACTTACCATCCTAATTCTTCGTGGTCACTATTCTAATTAATTCCAAGGATTGTTCGTGGGTTCCACATTTGGCCTGATTTGCAGCTAATCCAATTTCATGGCAACTAATCCAATTTCATCACAACCACAGGCCCATTCTGAGTAAGCCTTTCTCCCTATAATCAAAGTTCACATTTATTACTCTGCTCTCCTTGTGATCCAGAACCACAAATCAAACAATTCCATACAGTTAATATCCAAGAGGTTCCTCTCCAAGAACACGAAGAGAACCTAGATGGTCTCCTGCTTTAAGATGTCCTAGGCACTGGTCTTCTACAACTCAAGGCTGTCTCTAGGAGTGACTACATCTTTTTGGTGTCGTTGCCGGTGAACGAGTTTGAAAATATTTTCCCTTGGAATACGACATCTTTTTCACTCTTCAATCAGGTGAGCACGAAGGGTTGAGAAGTTGCACAACCCTCACCTTGGCGACTCCACTATTAGCTAATTTCAAATCAGCTGCAATCCTGGCTTACACCAAGCCACATCTAAGGTCAGATACCTCTCAGCTGAGAACCCCGTCTGTATTTGATCCTGAAAAAATCATATTCAAGAGAATCTGGAAAGAAAAGCAACCAGTCCAAACTGAACTACCCTCATTCTCGTTAGAAGATTCTTCGTCCTCATCTCAGAAAGCTGAAGCCTATGGCCCTGGCTCTACAACTCGAGTACTTGAATATCCCCCAGAAAACTCTACTTTAGCCAGTTCTGAGATAAAAGACGAAGCCGAATTAGTAAATACCTCTTTGCCTCCTTTGCGTCCCACCCCAGAGGCCGAGGAAGTCAAAGAAGTCACCATACTCCAGAACTCATATCAGGTTAATACACAAATCTCCTCTCAACAAATACGTATTGTAATCCACCCGAATCAACCTCAGAATCCACCACCACCTCCCCTCATGGCTGTGCCTGGCTTCCTTCTGAACAAATATGCCCCACTGGCCCTGCCTCAAGTCTTGCATGACATGCCTCAAGACTATTTAAATCTTTTGCCTCGATTCACTAGGGAAGACAATACCTTCGCTCAGAAACATGTTGAGGACTTCTGTGCTTTTGCTGAAAATGTCAATGTGGAACACTTGGATGTGGTGCTAAGACTTTTCGTCCAGTCCCTGGATGGAGAAGTGTGTAAGTGGTTTAAATCCCTTGCGGATAACATAGTAAATACTTGGGAGGAAATGGAAAATTCTTTCACTCCGAAATGGGGGGACAAGAGGGATCATGGTTACATCCTCACAGAGTTCAATGCCTTGAAAAAGAAGCACAATGAAGATGTAACCGAATTTATAAAGAGGTTCAATAAGTTGTACAATAATCTACTTGCTGAAATGAAGCCTTCTCAAGTAGCGGCCAAAGTGGTTTTCGCAGGAGCATTTGAGTCCGAGTTTGGATTCACCTTGAGAGAGAGAAAATCTGCATCCCTAGATCAGATCCAGATTGATACACTAGAGGTAGAAGCAAATTTCGCTTCTACGGTAAAATCTAAAGGAAGAATAGACCATGAGTCTAGTAGGAGGGGCAAGGAGGAGGCTTCTTCCTCTAACCAAGAAAGAGAAGCGTCAGAGTACAAGATCAAAGAGATGAACAAGATGATTAAAAATCTCTCCAACAAGCTGGTGAAGCTTGAGTTGGAGGCCAAGAATTCCTCTCCCCGACCCAACCAGATGGCCCCTAACTGAGGTTTCAATCCACAGTACCGGAAACCACCTCTGCAAATATTACAGCGAGACAGAAAGGAGCAGCAAGATCACATCCAGCCTCCTTTATATTTGGAAGGGCAAGTGGAGGGACAAACTGGGGAAGCTCCTGACTGTCAGGAGGATCAATTTCTTGCTTACTCAGAAGACGAAGAAGGGGAACTTACTCTGCAAGAGGAGCTAGGAGAAAAAGGAGTTGCTCCTGAAGATCGAGACATCGATGATTACTGCAGGCAATTTGTGGACTTCATGCAAGCCCAACTCCATAAGAAGTATGATCTCAGATCCTCTAGAAAAAGGACCCGAATACAAGAGCAAGAAGAAGAATCCGCACCAAAAGAGCAGACTCCTCCAAATTCTGTCTGCAAGGGGAAAAAGCCCATAGAAGAGCCTGTACACCAAAAAGCCACTGCCTCTTCCTCCTCAAAGCCAGTTCCTGAGTAAATCATAGGGCTCCCGTTGTAGCCTCAAACCCACCTGTCCACCCTAAAGAGCAGCATAAGGAGGTCATTACAGAAAAGAACCCTGCAATCTTCAACCTCCAAAAAGAGTTAGAAAAAGTCAAAATCCTAGTTCCTCTAGTTGAACTCTTAAAGCAGCCTTCGTATAAAGCCCAAGTATCTCAATTCATGCTCCCCCATGGCGTAGGCCCTCTCCCTAACATTCTTAATCTACAGGAAGAAAGACCCATGGTAGTCTTTGGCCCTCATGTAGAAGAGTTGGACTCAGCAAACCCCCAATTCTATGTGTCTCTAGTTATTCATGACCTGCTGTTACACATCTGCATGCTAGATTTCGGGGCTTCACACAACTTACTGCCTTTGTCTGTCATGGAGCAGTTGGGCCTGCAGATTACCAGACCGTATAAAAATCTGTATTCTTTTGATTCCAAGAGGGTAAAGTGCCTGGGCATGATAAAGGATCTGGTGGTAAATCTGGCCCAGATCCCAACTAAGAGCATGGTCATGGACATCGTGGTCGCTGATATCCCAGCCCGATCCAGGATGTTGTTGTCTAGATCTTGGGGATCAAATATTGGTGGGTCAATCAAGGTGGATCTTACCTATGCTACTATCGCAGTATTTGGAGGAGAAGAAAGGAGGCTATACCGAGAGTCTAGATTCATAAAGATGGTTACCAAGGATGCTGGCTCAACGAACTCTCCGATTTATGGTAAGGAAGGTGAATTTGCTTGCCTCATGTTCGAAGAGGATGAATATTTTCTGCTGGAAGTGCAAGTTCGCCCTCTAAAACATAAGGAACCCATGGGTAAAGGTGAAGACGAGATGTGGACTCTGCACTTTGATGGGGCCAATTCACGAGAAGGAAATAGAGCCGAGGTGCTGTTGATCTCTTCGAAAGGAGGTTTGGTCCCTCTCTCTTTCAAACTAGATTATGAAGCCACAAACAATGTGGCCAAATATGAAGCCCTACTACTTGGACTATAGACTGCCCAGAATATGAACATTCAGAACCTGACAGCTTTCGGGGATGCAAAACTGGTAGTAAGACAAGTCAGAAATCAATGCCAAGATAAACATCCACGCCTCAAAGCCTATCGAAATGAAGTGTAGGACCTAGTGGAGAACTTTTTCCTGGCTTTTAACATACAGTTCATGCGTAGGGACCAGAATCGGATGGCCGACTCGCTAGCTGTTGCAGCCAACAATTTCCACCCGCCACAGAATCCTCTGCTCAGGTACGAGGTTGAGGTGCGATATCGCCCCTCTATCCCAGATAATGTGAAGCACTGGCAGGTCTTCGAAGATGAAGAACAAGTTAAGCGCTTCATGGAGATGGTTGGCGAGTTCTCCAATTTGATGATTGATGCAGTGGATGAAGAGCCCGGTGATTAGCCGCAGACCAAATCGGAGGAGACATTGGCGGGACACCGCGTGTTGCAACTCAAAGGGAATGTCATTCCCAGAGGCCTCGTGCCCTTGGAAAGGTTGTTCGATAAAAACGATGTCCCGATCAACCCTAGTAAGATGACTCAGGATGAGCAGGTAAATGATATAAATATCAGGACTGAGGAGGACCCAAAGGTGGTGAAGCTGTCCAGGGGAGTTCCTGAGGAATTTCAAGACAAATATATCAGGTTGTTCTAAGCATATAAAGATGCCTTCGCTTGGTCATACCAAGATCTGAAGACTTTCGACATTGATGTCATACAACACAAGATACCTCTCAAAGGAGATGCCAAGCCTCATAAGCAAAAACTGAGGCAAATCAATCCATTGCTGCTCCCAACAATTGAGAAAGAGATCAAAAAACTGCTACGGGCTAAAATCATTGTTCCCCTGAGGTATTCAGAGTGGGTGGCCAATTTGGTCCCGATAAGGAAGAAGAACGAGGAAATAAGACTGGGCGTAGATTTCTGAAATCTCAACAAGTCCTCACTCAAAGACAATTACCCACTCCCGAAGATGGACCATATTTTGCAAAAGGTGGTGGGATCCTCCCGAATGTCTATGATGGATGGCTTCTCCAGATATAATCAGGTGGCAGTCCTTTCTGAAGATCAGAAGAAAACATCATTCACCACACCATGGGGGATCTTCATGTACACCCGGATGCCGTTCGGTCTAATCAATGTTGGTGCCACCTTTCAACGTGCCATGGATATTGCTTTTGTTGGGGAACAAGATAAGTTCGTAGTGATTTATCTGGACGATATCACTGTGTTTTTAAAGGGTGATGCTGAGCATATTAAGCATCTTCGCCAGACCTTCGAGAAGTGACGCAGGTATGGTCTGTCGCTGAACCCCCAAAAATCCATGTTCGCTCTAGAGGAAGGAAAGTTGTTGGGACACATCGTAACTAAAGAGGGAGTGAAGATTACCCGAAAAGGGTAGAAGTGATCAACGACGTTTCCCTTTCGCGGAATAAAAAGGAAATCCAGGTATTCTTGGGGAGAATAAATTTCCTAAGGAGGTTCATCCCAAATTATGCTGAGATTGTCCGACATATTACAGAGATGCTCGAGAAAAATAATGAAGTAAAGTGGAACCCCCAATCAAGGGCCTCTTTCGATAGGATTAAACAGGCTTTCGCTGAAGCTCCAGTACTGGCAGGACCTATTTACAGTAAACCTTTCATGATCCTTTCTTTTGCCTCCCCCCACGCAGTAGTTGCAGTACTGTTACAGAAGAATGAAGACGGGCATGAACAACCCATTGCATTTTTCAGTTAGGTCCTACAGGATGCAAAATTAAAATATAATATCCTAGAAAAGCAGGCCTATGCCCTGGTCAAATCGTTGAAGGCTTTTCGTATATATGTATTGCAGTCGGCCATACATATAATATCCCTCTGCTCTCTCAAATCCAAAGGAATTATCTAAACTTGACTTAGCTAAAGCCTGTGATCGCTTAAGTTGGAATTATCTACAACAAATTTTGTTATCCTTTGGTTTTGACCAGAGATGGGTGGAATGGATCCTCTCATTTATTTCAACTTCGAATTTCTCCATTCTTGTTAACGATAGCCCTTCACGTCCTTTTAATGCTTCTTGTGCACTGAGGCAGGGTGACCCTTTGTCCCCTTTCCTATTCATTATTGCTGCTGAAGGGTTGGGTCAGTTTATCAGCCACAGAGTTAGTGATGGTACCCTGAAAGGGTTAAGGTTTTGGGGGCCTGACCTTACCTTATCTCATCAACAATTTGTCGATGATATCATGCTGGTCTGTCAAGCTACTCTCCAGGAATCTAAAGCTATCCTAGATATTCTGAAAGTTTTTAAGGCTTCTTTAGGAACCCTGACTAACAATGATAAATCCAAGGTTTTCTTCTTCAATACCGCTCCTCAATCTCAAAGGTTCTTAGCTCGGACTCTGGGATTCTCAATTGGGACCTTACCCACTATGTTAAGTCCCTATATTAATAGTGTAGTCCCTTATTATGTTAGTGTAGCCCCCCTTATTGTTATTGTTGTACCCCTATAACCCCCATATTGTTATTATTGTGCCCTTACATTATTATTGTTAGGTCGGTAGGATTACATTGTGACCCCACTAGGATTACATTGTGGCCCCATGGACTCCTATATATAGAAATGAGGTTTTGTCATTTATATCATCCAAGAATTGTTCATTCATGTAATGTATTGGAGGTTGCCCCCTCGAAGTGGCTTATTTCTAAGGCATTGATATCTCTTTTCTTCTATTTTTGGAGCTGGTTTCACAACATTTGGTATCAGAGCTTTGGATTCTAGGGTTTCGCTGTTCCAAATAGGTCATTGTGGCATTTTCGCTATAATGTTTTTTCTACAAAGGTTCATAATCTGAAATTTTTAGAGTGCGAAGCCGCAATCTTGAGGAATATCGTCGCAAAATTTCAGATCTTGGTTCGCAATATTTTCGGAGATAGGATTTGTGGAAGTTAGGGCTTTTTGGAGCCTCCTGAATTTAACCTAAATAGGCCATCGCTGCATTTTCGCTATAAATATTTTTATACAAGGTTTCAAAAGCTGAAATTTTCATAGAGCGAAGCCGAAATCTTGAAGAACCTCCTGTAAAAATTTCAGATCTTGGTTCACAATATTTTTGGAGATATGATCTGTGGAAGTTAGGATTTGTTCAGGCTCCCGAATTTCATCTCAAAGAGGTGCTTGTGGAAAAAACATCATAACTCTCTCTTTGAGTGTCGGATTGAGATTCTGTAAAAAGTGGTCGCAAGTACACAGACTATAGTTTCCTGTCTATAAATTTCAGAGCTGAAGGAGGAAACAGTGACACGTGGCAAGTCGTACAAGTTTGCTCTACTGAACCAGTCCATAATTAGGTCATTGTGGGAGATTGGACATAACTTTGCCTTGAAGAGTCCAAATCAGGTCATACCTGTGGCATTCGAAAGAAGATTTAGAGGGCTACTTCAGGGCCAAATTTTAGTTATTGAGGCTCTGAAATCACATATATAATTCAGTTTCATCGAGCTTCTCAAAAGCAAGAAAAATGTGTGTATTTGGTTTTTAAAATTGCATAAAGTTTGTTTGAAAAAGCAGTTTGAAGTGATTCCAAGGGCATATTTTAGAATTTTTATCAGTATTGGGTTCTATAATGCCTCCAAAAAATAATTCCATACCCATTAAGCCCTCAAAAAGCTATACTATGATGCATGAAGAGGAAGAATTGCAGTATGAGATATCAAAATTACAGTACCAAGTGTAACAAATTTCGATCTTATGAAGAGCAACCGAAGAGGACATAGATGGTTTAAAAGAAGAAATGGAGGCTAAGTTGGATGGTTTGAAGGATCAAATAATAGCTAATATGGATTATAAATTAGTGGAAGATCACATCGAGCATCAACAACAAGTTCTCCAACTCTCAAAGGATAACCTAACTTTGGTGCAAAATCTAATGAAACAACAGAAAGATCAACATCACATCGAAAGAAGTTCTAAAGCAGTCACAAAAACAAGAACTCGACAAGTACGATTAATTTTAGAGTATCTCAGCAAGTGGAAGAACCTTCCTGTAGAAGATTCCACATGGGAGGATGAGAATTTTATACAGAAGCATCAAGAAATAATCAAGCGTTGAGGACAACACTTGTTTGAAGGAGAGGGGCATGTTAAGTCCCTATATTAATAGTGTAGTCCCTTATTATGTTAGTGTAGCCCCCCATATTGTTATTGTTGTACCCCTGTAACCTCCATATTGTTATTATTGTGCCCTTACATTATTATTGTTAGGTCGGCTAGGATTACATTGTGGCCCCACTAGGATTACATTATGGCCCCATTGACTCCTATTTATAGAAAGGAGGTTTTGTCATTTGTATCATCCAAGAATTGTTCATTCATGTAATGTATTGGAGGTTGCCCCCTCGAAGTGGCTTATTTCTAAGGTGTTGATATCTCTTTTCTTCTATTTTTGGAGCTGCTTTCACAACACACTAAGTATCTTGTCATGCTCCTGTCGGAGAATTCCCTTCGAATATCTCGATGTAAAGCCCTTGTCACTCGTATTCAAAATAGGTTGATGAATTGGTCCTTCAGAGCTCTAAATGCTCCCAGTCGTGTTATCCTTCTCAGATCTGTTCTCCAATCCATTCCTATCTACCAACTCTCTGGGATGGCAGCTCCGAAGACTATATGCTTAGACATGGTTAACATTTTTAAAAGGTTCCTTTGGGAAGGGTCACAACAGAAACGCAAATGGGCTCTTTTATCCTGGGAGAAGCTCACTTTGCCGAAATGCAAAGGTGGACAGGGATTACAAGATCCAGTTACCCTTAATCAGGTCATGGGGGAAAAATTGTGGTGGCGTTGGATGCTGGGAGGATCGGCTCTGTGGGGAAAAATATGGGAACGGAAGTATGACATGCCACAGGCCACGAGGGATCGAATGCGGTGGAATATCATCCCTAGGGGATCTGGCATTTGGAACCTGGCATCGGAGAATAGGAACTTGATTACTGCCCATAGTTTCTGCGAGATTAGAGGGGGTAATCTTGCCCATTTGTGGGAAGATTCCTGGCAACAACGAGAAAAGCTATATAGTAGATTGGATTTAGCAGAAATCTTCTTGTTCACAAATCAACCTCATTCTAAGGAAGTGAATAAGTATTGGGAAGATCAAAATGATCAATTTTGGAGGAGATGGAAACACAAACAACAATGAAAAGCGGCACCAGATACCCAACAATAGGGGAATTATGGCAGAGAATTACACTCCAGAAAGATACCCATTTTAACTAGAAACGATATACTCCGCGGGGTTATAATCTGAAAGGAATGTTTACAACAAAGGAAGCATATCAAATAAAATCTAATAATGTAAACATGCCAGAGAACAGATTATGGAAAAAAATTTGGTCCACCAAGCGCTGGCCCAAACTAGAACACTTCTTGTGGATGGTAGGTCATGACAGAATCCTTACCTGGGATCAGCTTCAGAAGCGCGGCATGACTGGACCTTCTTGGTGTGTAATGTGTGGAGAACAGTAAAAAAACCTCGAACACCTACTTAATTCCTGCCCAGCGGTAGACAATATGTGGTGCAATCTTAATAGCCTCTTTTGGCAAACAAATAGAAATATTAATAGTATTAGACAAACTGTGGAAAATTGGAGGAAAGGTGCTACCAGAGTCCAGTTACAAATAGAGCATGGACCCTCTTGCTGGGATTTCTACTATGGACACTGTGGAAAGAGAGGAATCGAAGAATCTTTCACAATGAGAAGAGGCAATTGCCAGAGATCTGGCAAACCATTGTTCAGGGAATAAGAGAGACCATCCTCGCGGAAAAATGGAGTCATGAAGACTGGAATGCTCAAGGAATAGAGGGAAGAATTCTCAACCAGTTAAATCTCAAGGAGGAGATGCTAGCACCATCCTCCTGGAAACCCAGACCCATAGGTTATGAAGTTCGAGACAAATTCACACTGTCGCAGAGAGGGTTCATCAAACTATGGGGTCTCAAAGGGCAACTTAGGTCAAGTAGGGGCTGGTGGTATCTTTCGGGACTACACTGTAAGAGTTCTTATGATCTTCGTAATTGATCTAGGGTATGCTAGCAATAATGAACCAGAACTTACCGCTGCGAGACAAGGCCTAGAAATAGCAATCCGTGAGCAGTATAACAGACTGGAAATTGAGGGGGACTTCGCCATGGTTACAGGAATTCTTTGAAAGTTAAAACAGGGAGCTTGTTGGGAGCATATTAGCAATAGTTGGCGTACAGCAAGACTCACGCAAGAAATTAAGGAAAGATTGGTATCAATCAGCGACATCATCCCTCGACATGTAAGGAGATCAGGCAATGAGGCAACAGACTGTTTAGCGATCTGGGGTTGCAACAATGGGGATGGGTTCTTAGATCAACTGTGGGGGCAGGACATGGAACCAGAGTTGGAGGACCTTACACTCATTATTCAACAGGATGGCATGCATGTTGCTCGAGATCACAATCAACCCCCCGATCGGGGTGCCATTTGGCATGGGTAGAACCACGCCGCGATGATGGAGGACGGGTACGTGGCTCTCGCATGCGACGGGAGGAGCAGCACGCCCGACGAGGAAGAGGAAAGGACAACTCCCCCAACGGATCATTATGACATCTTTTAATGCGGATGGTGAACAGCTCGGCGAGCCAGGTGGGCTATCAGAGCGAAGTTGGAAAGAGGGCCGTCGGGCTTTATTGATGCGGGTTCTTAACCTGCTCTGGGTTATTCCTTCGACATTCATTCTCTGCAAAGTGGTTCAGTGTCTGGTTCTGATCGTTGGTTCCTGGCGTGAGCAACCTTTCAAGACTCTTAGACGACGCCGGAGGCTTGCAATTGTGAATTGGTATGTACCCAATTCACCTTCTACCACCATGATAAAACGGGTTTCTGCGTATCGCTGCATGCAAAGGAAAATTTACATCTTTCTGGATTATATCTACTCTGTCTGTCATATTGTCTGTTATAGTATGGATGTAGTTCGAAGTTGTTTGTTATCTGAGGATTATGAAGGTTGTAACTGTAGTCGAGGCCTTGTAGGAACTTTGAAAGGTTGTTGTAGGTCCTTGTCAACAAATTTTCTGTTTTATATATCTTGTATGGTAAATGTAGTTATGGTTAGGCACTGTAAAACTACCGCTGTTTATACCTGGTCATGGTTGATATTGCATGAATGTCACTCTTTGTATTCTATGAATATGTTAAGTCGGGAATGGGAAATCACTTGCATGAACATAAATGATGTTAATGCTGGAAGGGGAGGGATGTAGAGGTTTTATAGTTACCCGAACAACTATTTGTCTTTCTCAGCTACGTTTCTTTCTGCCAGTCATTCCCAGAAGGGTATTAGGCTTCTGTCAATAGGTTTATTTCGTTCTTTCGCAATAGTCTTATGTGGGTATGATGCATGCACTAATAGGTCTCAAGGTTGCGTAAAGCAGAATTATCCTACTGCTGAGGATAGCAACCTGATCAGGAATAATAGCTTGTTTTTTAACTTGCTGGAATGTTGTAATCATGTCTCTGCTACAGGTCTTGTAGCCATTCTCCCCTGCCACACATTTCTTTCGGAAGGATATCCTAAAGAACTTATGGCGAAAGGGAACATGGGAAAGAAGGACACCAAAGACAAAGGCAAGGCCAAAGTCTTGAATCCTCCAGCCAAGTGGGGCAGGAGGTCCAACAGAGAAGTAATGGAAACCTTATTTCAGGTATATTCAGAGGAGACACCCTGCTTCGTTAAATCTCTCATTAATGGATGGGAGACTGATGCCAGAACCAAGATAGAGGAAGAGGAAGACACTCCGGAGGATGAACTTAATCAGATCATTACAGACTCAGGTCAAAATCGGGGGAGAATTTCTTTGTTTCATCATTCTATCAGAACATACTGGTTGATAAAATGCCTTCTTGTTAAGGCAATTATGTCGGTACAGGAAGTTGGGGGAGATCCCAGGGCAGCTACAACTTTGGCTGAGATCAACAGAAGCATTCAGGAAATGAACCTTCCTCAGCACCACCAGTATGTGCTCCTCGGCAGAATCGAGAAGGAAATACAATCCATGCACCAGCTAGATATGCTTGGTTCAAGTGTCAAGGACCCGACTCCTGTTGAGTCAGATGATGATTGAGCAATGAACAGTCTAAGTTTACTTTTTGTTAATGATAGCGGATAACTTTTATGTTTATATTATATATATGATAGCAAGTACAGACACTGATATTAGTTGTTTGAGGACAATACGAAGTAGACTGAAGATGTTTATGTTTTGGATGACGTACAATGCACTTAGACGACCAACATACATGGTTTCCTACAGGCAGGTTGAGGCTTAATTTTGTATTTTCAAACCTTCTTTTTACTATAAATAGAAAATAGAGAGGACCTACTAAGCTTACAAAAAAAAAATATTGTTCAAAACTTCAAAGGTCTTTTCAATGGGTTTTGTCATCGACTTAAAGGATGAAACATTTTTGAAGAGTAGTGACTTGCAATGAATGTAAATTAGATTTAGTCAGAGAATAGTTATTATGATCTAAGAGGTGCGTCTCTTAGCATGGATGTTTCCCTTGGGCACTATATATGGAGCCTTTTTGACTGCCTTCCATCACTGTATAATTCATTCCTATTAAATATAATTTATGTGCCTTTTGACATTATATTATGGGCCCTTATCCCTTTTTTATATGATGTCCTAGTTAATGAACTGTTTGGTTCACTCTTAGTGCTTTATAGCCCAGTATGTGAGAGACGCTGTCATGTAACATTACACTACATGTAAAAAAAATAAAAAAAAAATAAACTACATAAGTACATATGTACATGACATCATCTAAAAAATAAATCAGCATATATCTATCTTAAACCCAGATTTCTCAAGCATTGAGAGAGATCAAATTTCTTAAGGTGAATTTTTTATTGTTTAATATGAAGGAATAAATAAATGACTTGGAATTAAATGATAAAAAAATTTACACCTTAAGAAATTTGATCCCTTTCGGTGCTTGATGGATATGAATTTAAGATAGATCTATGCTGGTTACTCTTGTTAGGAAAAAAAATACTTCCTTTTTGATGATTGAGGAAAAGTTATAATATGTTGTAATGTTGTCAAGTGGCTACACTTGGGGATGTTTGTCATTATGATGGCATTTCTAGAATTTCAAGTCATCATTGGCAGGGTATTAATGTGCATGTGATGAAGCATCGATAAACTTATTAAGACCACCTATATGATGTAACGACCAAAAGTCGTATACTCAACGAGAATCTTTAAAATACTTCAAAGACATAAATGTCCATTGTAAGACATGTAAAGGTATATTGATTATTGTATATTGAATTGATGCAAGATGATTACAAATGAGAATGAGGGCCTGCTTATATACCCTAGGTAGGTGCGCTTACATGAACGGTCATGTCTCTAAGACATGCCTCTTCATTACTAACTAACTAACAACTAGTTAATTAATTGTTATTTATTATTTTCATATGAATTATATTCATAACATTGCCTCTCTCTTCAAGAAGCGTTGTCCTCAAAGCTCACTAAGAACATCTTCTCGTCTCTGAATTTTCATCTTCGTTGATACAAGATGATACGATGCTCTGAGTGATAGAAAAAATTGTTGTACTGAGAATGGATCATACCATCCTAGATTAATCTTTTGTGGAATCTTTTGATCTTTGAAAATTTGTGATGAATAGTTATCGTAGGGCTGGATTCTGCAAACTTCAGCATTCTTGAGAACATAAATTTGTTGTTTATGTTCTGAGTGATACTGGTACATAGATTGATTGGAAAGTCTGCTCTTGTGATTCAAATGTCGATAAATAGTTCTTCTGGTTGGACTTCCCCTTATCATGTTAGTGGTTGTTTCCTGATTTCCTTCAGGTGTTGTTGTTGAGTTGGCTAGTGAATCATCATTTGGAATGTCCATCGTTTGAACTGCAACTTCTGCATGTGTCTTCACTTCAGTAGGTTTATCCTCTGTTTGAGTTACGATTTTGACTGGCTCAATATTTGCTTCTTTATCTTCAACTTGGAGTGAAACAACTAGAGACTTCGATATTACTTCTTGAAGTTGTTCTAACTTGTCATTTTAAATTTAGTGATTTCTTGTTACTTTTAAGCTTTTTTATTTGTGCAAGTAAGGCTTGGTTATGATTCCTTAGACGTGAAAGTTCACCATTTTCTGAATCATTGACTTTGTCCTTAGTATCTTCCTCTTTATTTTTAAAATTTTTGATTTGCTCTAATAATTTTTGATTAAGGGTTTTTAGGCACAATTTTTTTATTTTATTTTTATTCTCATAGATTCTCCTTTAGTTCCTTATCAAAACTTTCATTTTCTTGTTTTAGTCTTTGTTTCTTAACCTTGGACTTTTTTATCTGTGAAAGTAATTTCTCATTGTGCTCCCTTAGATGCCAAATTTCTTTGTTGCTTTTTGTTGATTTTTCATGAAACCGACCATCGAGATCTTTATATTTCTTTTCTGATGCTTCGTTCTTTTGTTGAAGTTTTTTGATTTCTTCTTTTAATCATTTAATTTGTGTCTGTGTGTTATCTTGATATTCTTTTAAAGTAAACCATCTTCGACATTTTGGACAAGGTATTGTGTGATTTTTAAAAATCGATAAATATTGATCTTTTGTTCGACAAAATGGACATCTCGTCCAAAATGTACAGTTATGTATGGAATACATTGTTTCTTTGTTCATCTTCGAATTAGACTCCATTCACTTTTTTTTCTTCAAAAGTGGTCTTCTTTAAAATATGTGCCCTTTTATTTGATAAACTTGAACACCTTTATAAATTCTTTTAACTTTTATTTTCATCAATTATATTTTTTTCCACTTTAAAAAAGGTTAATATGGCTCCTTCAAACCTTGGTAATGAATGCTTAAGAATCCAATTTCTTATTTTAATATAATAATACCATTTCAAACACCTTTTTTTTGTTTTTTTTACTTTACCTGTAAATATTTTTCTTTTTCTTTTTTAACTTTATTTTGTTTTAATATATATAATTTTTTTTTTCCTTTTTTCTTTTTGAAGAGTTACAACCCTAGTTAAACGTGGCTATTCACCTCTTTGGGTTATAATATAAAATATATGTTCACTTATGTGCCTTTGACTCGATTAATTTTCTCCACGTAAATAGTAAAACTTACTATTCACATAAAGAGATTTTGTATTCCTTTTGTTCTTCTTTTACCTTGAAAATACCATGTGCAATTGCCATGGGTTGCTAAAACCACGAGCTTGTAAACCACTTAATGAATAATCAAGATAATCTTATTTACTCTTCCTTCTCTTACGTATGGTTTTAAAGGTATTTGGAAAGATTCTCTTTTGACTTTATCATGCACTTTTTATCAATTATATATATGAACTTTTTTTAATATCGCTTTAACTATATCCCTTTTTAACTTTAGAATACTCAATTTTTAATCTAACGCCTTTAATTATTTTTAGGTTTTGACTTCTTTATGATTCTAGTCCTTCTTTAATATAACTTTTTTTTTAATGGCCGAAGACCTAAATGACAAAACTACCAGAATGGAGAACCTCCAATTATGTAGCGAAGTGTTTGATCTGACAGAGAGTTGATGGCCAATGGCCGGAATCAGCCAACGTGGCTCCAATACCAATGTAATGACCAAAAGTCGTATACGCAACAAAAATCTTTAAAATACTTCAAAGATATAAATGTCCATTGTAAGACATGTAATGATATATTGATTATTGTATATTGAATTGATGTAAGATGATTACAAATGAGAATGAGGGTCTGCTTGTATACCCTAGGCAGGTGCCCTTTCATGAACGATCATGTCTCTAAGACATGCCTCTTCATTAGTAACTAACTAACCATTAGCTAATCAATTATTAATTATTATTATTATATTTATATTTATATTTATTATTTTTATATGAATTATATTCATAACATATGACTTGTTGTTTAAAATTTGTCGTTATGTGGCTCCTTATGCCTTAAAATAACATTGGTAGGTGGTTTTCATTTGTTCCACTTCCATTACATGGAGATGCCTTTTGATTATCATGGCCTCTATATCGAGAAGCTGATGAGGTCTTTGCTCATCCACTTGAATATATGTGTGGATCATCTATTTGGTCAATTGTCATTAGCTTTATACTCAAGAAGCCTTTGGAGGCTTATTGTAAATGGATTTTTGTTGAAGAATGTAACTAGTGTCGGTCTTCATAATTGTATTTGTCAAAAGAAAGAAAAATAATTTTTTATTGTAAAAGTAATTGACTTATTAAAGCATGGGTTTCATGCTTGGGTCAATGGTCAATAGGTCAAAAGCACCCATTGAGTGCTCGAGGGTTTGTGTCTTGTGTCAAAAGTTAATATCATGATGTATAAGACCCTTCTTTGGTTCATCATATCAAAGAAAGAAATTTATTCTATGTATTCTAGTCATGTGAACCCCTCCACCATCAAGTCAACCTCAAGCTCTTCAAAGTCGACTCTAACTCCATCTTCTATATGTTGTCCTGCCTACTGTTCATGTTGACTGATAAGTACATTGACAAACCACTATATATAGCAAATAGAGTCAACTTGTTTTGAGAGAGGAATAATAAGATTCGTTCTGAAGCTACAGGGAAAGGTGCGTGAGATACTTAAAAGAAGGACCTACACTACTACAAAAGTGAGGAAAAGATACACAAAGATATCTCGAAGCCTAGCAAAGAATTTTGTGATAGATTAGCGAAGGAGAAATAAGTTACAAAAGAAAGTTACAGGATCGAAAGTCTAGTTATCTATTGCAGGACCGAAAGATCTTGTTGTCTATTGCAGAAAGGTTGTTGTTTGGTTATTCATTTCAAGACCGAAGTCTAACAACATGGTGCGGAACTGAAGTATACTAAGAACCGAAAAACTTCAGTCTAGAAGAATGCCAAGACCCTGGACCAAGGTTACTTGGGAGCGGGAGCAGGAGCGACATTTTCAAAAGCTCCCGGTTTGGGAGCGAATTGAGGAGCGAAATTTTATATAATATATATATTTTTATATTTTGATGCATATATGTCAACAAAAGCATGTAGAATGATGAATTGATATAAAAAAACATAAAAACATAGATTGAACCATATAACATCAATCATCTAGAAGTTATAATCTTCATCAACCACATCCACAAGTTAGTAACGTACAACATATTGAGTCTCATGATTCATCAATCTTAAAGTTTCAAGCTTTCAAAAATCAATATATAACATTTATCATCATTGATCTTCAAAGTTGTACTTGTAAGCTAACTGTAACCATTACAACAAAGAATATCTAAGATGAAATGAAATGTTATAAAATGAAACAACTTTCAATTTTCATGAAGCATCATATTTATAATTCATTACCAATGAGTTACAATTTCCAACTTCAAACTTCAAACTTAAATTGTCATATATTGTTTACAAAAAATATCATAATAAATATGAAAGAGTCAACAATTATAAAAACTACTAGAAACTAGAAAAGACAATTAAATCTATTATCTATAGCTAATGCTTGGGCCTCTTGCCGCCACGAGAAATGTCTAATTTTTTAGTTTTGTTGGAAAATCAAGATCTTTGTCATTAATATCACGCTCTAAGCATTAGTATCCAGAGGTATCTTTGTCATTACCTCTGGATCTATATAGGGATCTTTGTCATTAATACCACCCTCTAAGCATTAACATAAGATAGAAAATACATAGCATGTCAAGTCAAGATTTTGTTTTAGTGATGGGTACATTTTTAGTAGGGTCATGATAGAGGAGTTCGACAACCAATGTCACTAACATCAAGGTACATAGAGGGATTGGTGCTCTTAATTAAATATGAGTTCCATACCCAAATACATGAGAAAATCCAATGGAAACATTGCAATCTCCCCAATCCTGAAATCTTGAAAAACTAATGAGTTTGTTGGATTTTGAATGAGATCTAAAATTACACTTTCTCCATATTGTTAAAATTGGACAACTAGGTCCAAACTCTGGGTTGTGCTGCTCAGATGACGATCCCAATATTTTTATTGAATTCCTCTTTCGGAGAGGTGTAAGATTGATCTAAAGATCATCTCGATCGGATGAGCAGAACATGTACTTTGAATTTATTCCACTTATGTGCTAGGTCGGCCTGGAATAAAATATAGACTTAAATGTCTTAAAGGATGTGTCACACACCCCCAAATATTCCTATATATTGGAGAGACTTAGAGTTCATTTGACACACATTGTTGTGGAGGAATTCTCTCTCTCTAGATAGCGTTGGAGCTGTGATATATATGGATTGTTCTTTGTTTGGGTTGTTCTGGGGTTATGTGTGACACGTTTGGCTGAATGACCTATTGGAGACTTTGCTGGTAGAAGCATCCTGCTGATCGCCGTAACGCCACCATTTCTTCTCTCTGTTTTGGCTTGTCTTCTATCGATCTATTAGTATGTTCTATCTTCTTCAGTATTGTGCCCTAATCTGAAATGGCATAGAACATAAGCATAAATTAACACATATGAAATTCAATGAGGTCGGAACCACTTTCAAACATCCCGAGTCATTTCATGGTAATGTTAAAACTTTAAGTAAAAGGATGAAAATGATGATGAAGTAAAAGTGACATTCTCCTTAATCTTCATTTTCATCCTTTTACTTTAAGAATTTAATATTACCATGAATCACATATCAATACTAGGGCCATAGGCTTGATCATTAGGTTGCCCCACACAAAAGGTACTGTTTCTTTGAAAAAAAATTGCATTTGGAATTTTTTTGCAAAAAAAAAAATTGCAAAAATGGCTGGCGCGGTTCACTCCCTGTTATGAAACCAACTCACAAAATAGAAGAAAAGAGAGATCAACGACTTAAAAATCAGCGACTTTGAGGGGGCAACCTCCTTTACATTACATAAATGAACAATTCTTTGATGACACAAATGACAAAACCTCCTTTGTATATATAGGAGTCTATTGGGTCACAATTTAATCCTAGCCAACCTAACAATAATAATGTAAGGACACAACAATAACAATAGTGGGCTACACTAACAACAATAAGGGACTACACTAGTAATATCGGGCCCTAACATGCCCCTCTCCTTCAAAAAAGTGTTGTCCTCAACGCTTGAGTAGTTTTGGATGCTTCTGTATAAAGTTCTCATCCTCTCATGTGGAATCTTCAGTGGGTAAGTTCTTCCACTTGATGAGATACTCTGAAATTGATAGATTTCGTAGTTGTCGAGTTCTTATTTCCATGTCTGCTTCAGGTTCAAATATGATTTTTCCTTCCTCATCAAGTTCTGGCAATATTGTTTGAATCGGAAGTTTGTCACCTATAACCTTCTTTAAGCATGAAACATGGAAAACTAGGTGCACTCGGGAAGATGCAGGAAGCTCCAATTTGTATGCCATAGTACCAATCTTTTGCAACACCTTGTAAGGACTATAGTACTTTGGCGATAATTTATTATCCTTCTTATTTTGCTTGAGGAACATTTGTTTGTATGGTTGTAGCCATAAAAATACCCAGTCGCCTACATCAAAACTTCTCTCGCTGCGATGTTGATCTGCCTGTTGTTTCATTCGATTCTGTGCCAAATTTAGGTTATCCTTTAAGAGTTGGAGAACTTGTTGTTGATGCTCGATGTGATCTTCCACTGCTTTAACCTTAGAATTTTCTCTTAAAGAAGATGTGATGGACGACGGATGATATCCATAAAGTGCCATAAATGGGGTCATTTTTGCTGCAGTGTGGAAGGAAGTGTTATACGACCATTCAGCCAGAGGTAACCAATTGAACCATTGTGTTTGTTTATCAGATACAAAGCAACAAAGATATCCTTCCAAACATTTGTTCACTATCTCAGTGTTCCCATTGGATTGAGGATGATAAGATGAACTTATGAGCTAGTTGAGTACCCAAACAAGAAAATAATTTCGTCCAAAAATTAGTGAAAATGGGATCTCTATTGCTTACAATAATCTTTGGGTTTTCATGTAGCTTTTGAATTGTTTCCATAAATGCAGTAGCAACTGTACTCATTTTAAATGGATGACACTCTTTCCTTCAGACTTAGGTAAACCTGTGATAAAATCCATTTAAACCTCCTCCCAATGTTGATTTGGAATGGATAAAAGCTATAGTAGACCTGGGGTCTTAATGGTCTCAACTTTATTTTGATGGCAAACCAAACATTCCACCACAAATTTTGAATATCAGATTTAAGGCCATCCCAAAAAAATTATTTCTTTACCCTGTGGTAAGTTTTTACAAATCCCAAGTGTCCTCCTAAGGGAGAGGTGTGCAATTCCAAAATAATCTTTTGTTTTAGTTGGGAATTCTTACAAAGATATAAGCGATCTTTGTACCATAAGGAATCATTTTTCCAACTAAACGTATCAGATGTACTAGGATCTTGCTGCAACTTTTGAATGAGTGTCCATACATCTTTGTCCTTCTTCCATTCATCTCTTGCTTCGGTTATCCAATCTGGTTCGATAATAGAAATGGCACAAAGCAATGCTTCCACCTCTTCATTCTTTCTTGAGAGTGCATCTGCAACAACATTAAGCTTTCCTTTTTTGTAGATTATTTCAAAGTCATAACCCAACATCTTTGTGACCCATTTTTGCTGCTCTTCTGAAGATAGTATTTGTTCCAAAAAGTGTTTAAGACTATCATGATCAGTTTTTACTTTGAAGTGTCTTCCCATTAGGTAAGTTCGCCATTTCTTTAGTGCATGCAGTATTGCTAACATTTCCTTCTCATAAATAGGTTTCTGTAAATACTTTCCTTTGATTGGATGACTTTCAAAAGCAATGGGTCTTCCTTCTTGCATTAAACAACACCAATTCCATTTCCTGAGGCATCACATTCCACAATAAAGGTTTTTGTGAAGTCTGGCGTAGCTAAGACTGGTGCTAGGCACATTGCCTCTTTAAGATGTTCAAAGGCCTTAGTTGCTTCAGGAGTTCATGAAAATGCATCTTTCTTCAATAATGTTGTTAGAGGTGCTGCTATTCTCCCATAATTCTTAACAAACTTGCGATAATACCCTGTTAACCCAAGAAATCCTCGCAACTGCTTTATGGTTGTGGGGACTTTCCATTCCTTAATGGCTTCAATTTTGTTAGGGTCTACTTTAACACCCTCGTGAGATACAATATGACCCAGATATTCCACCTCTTGTACTCCAAAGAAACATTTGGATGTTTTTGCATATAATTGTTTCTCCTGCAATAGTTTGAGCATCCTGTCACCATGTTGAACATGATCCTTCCAAGACCTGTTGTAGATTAGTATATCATCAAAAAATACTAGCACAAATTTTCTAAGGAAGGGTTTGAAAATGGAATTCATCAACCCTTGAAATATAGAAGGTGCATTGGTAAGGCCAAAAGGCATGACCAAAAATTCATAATGACCCTCATGAGTTCGAATGTTGTTTTCAAAATATCTTCAGTCTTCATTCTAATTTGATGATATCCTGAACGAAGATCCAACTTGGTAAAATAAATTGCTCCATGTAATTCATCCAATAATTCATCAATCATAGGAATGAGAAATTTATCTTTAATAGTGAGCTTATTGAGCTCCCTATAATCCGGACACATGTGCCATGATCCATCCTTCTTGTGCACCAATACTACTGGAGCAGAAAAATAACTTTGACTCGGTTGAATTATACCAGCCTCTTGCATTTCTGCAATCTTACGATCAATTTCGCTCTTTTGGACATAAGAATATCTGTAAGGCCTAATGTTTGGAGGAATACTTCCTGAAATCAAATGAATAGCACGATCATGATCACGAATAGGTGGGAGTCCTTGAGGAGTTTCAAACACCTTGGAATGATTGTCCAAGGATTTTTGGAGATCTAGAGAAATAGATGATTTTGATGTTGGAACTTCTAGTGAGCATAATTGTGCAATGATGCCTCGTTGTTCTTTCTTCTGAAGCTTTTTTCATGACATTAGAGCTTATTATCTTTCTTGGCTTCCCTGCGATACCCCATAATTCAACTTCCTTTCCTTCCGAAAAAAGTTTCAAGAAAAGTTCCTGAAAATTAAAAGCTACCATCCCCAAAGATTGTAACCATTGTACTCCTAGTACAACATCAGCACCACCCATTGGAATGGAAATCATTGGACTATTCAATACATATTCCCCCATGGTTAGCTTGATATTATGGCACTTTCCAGAGCAATTTATAGTTCCTCCATTTGCCACCATCACTTGACACTCTGGCGCTGGGTATAGGAAGCAATTCAATTCCTTGGCTACCTTACAATGAATAAAATTTTGGGTACTACCTAAATCAATAAGCACTATTACATTTTTCTTCTTGACATGCCCTTCTATCTTGAGAGTTTGAGGAGTGGTAATTCCTGCCAATGCATTACAGGATATAGTCGGATTCATTTCTTCTTCCTCCAGGGTTGGTTCCTGGTGTATATCCTCTTCTTTTGAAGTTTCTTGTTGCTTTTCTTCCTCCTCTTCACAATCTATGTAAAATAATTTCTTCTCAGCACACTTATGACCTTTAGGGTATTTGCTATCACAACTATAACAAAGCCGTTTTGCTCTTTTTTCTTCCAATTGTTGTGGTGTCAACCTTGTAGGTTGTGGAAGTCTAGGAGTAGCAACACTTCCATCTTTATAGTTGTGATTGGTAGGCTTCCTTATCGCCATAATTTTGCTTTCAATTTTTCTTGCCAACTTGAATGCCTTCTTCAATGTATCAGGTTCCCAAAGGCAAACCTCATGTTGGATGTTATCCTTTAGAGTCCCTATGAAGACATCAATCATATGTTCCTCTGGAATATTATTTATCCTTATATTCAATTTTTGGAAGTCCTCAATGTGCTCCATCATTGAACCCTTTTGTTGGAGATTTATCAATTGGCTAAAGGTGTTGCTCTTTGTATCCTCATAATGTGCTATCATTTCCTCCGTAAAAATTGACCAAGTGACTAGTGGTTTACGAGAACACAGCCATCGATACCATAGAAACTGATTTTGTTCTAAATATAAAGTTGCAATGTGTACCTTTTGTGTATTTTGCGTATTATGGAGCTCAAAGTATTGCTCCATTTGTAGTATCCAAGTTATTGGATCCTTGCCATCAAACTTCCTCATATCTATCTTTGGAATATTGTGGGTCTTAAATCCAACATTAGAGTCTATGAAATCATGAATCACGATTAACATTTCTTTTGTTCTCATCATGAGTTTCCTCTACTACTTTTTCGCCATTAGGAAGCTTTTCTTGTAGCAACTTTGCCAAAACTTCCTTCAAACCTACCATGTCTTTCTTCAAATCTTCCATGTTTCCTTCTATACCATCCATCTTAACTTCCATGCCATTCTTCAAACCATCCATCTTAGCTTCCACACCTTTCGTCAAACCATCCATCTTAGCTTCCATGTTGCTTTCTATACTATCCATCTTAGCTTCCATGCCATCCATCTTAGCTTCCATGCCATTCTTCAAACCATCCATCTTAGATTCCACGACTTTCTTCAAACTATCCATCTTAGCTTCCACGCATTTCTTCAAACCATCCATCTTAGCCTCCATTTCATTTTTTGTTACTCTTTGCGAGAGCGAAATTTGTTGCACTTGTTCTTGTAATTTTGATATATCATGTTGCACTTCTTCCTCTTCATGAGTCATAGTAGAGCCTTCTGAGGGCTTAATGGGTGTTGAATTCTTTTTAGGGGCCATTTTAGAACCCAATACTGATATCTATGCTTCAATATGCCCTTGGAATCCCTTCAAACTGATTTTTTCAAACAAAACTTATGCAATTTAAAAAAAAATACACACCTTTTTCTTGCTTTTGAGGAGCTTGATATTGAATCTGATGTATCTTTGTGATTTCGGATCCCCAAGATTTTATCTTCTGTCCGTTATTAGCCCCTTGAATCTTCTTTCCAATGTCATATGTCTGACTCGATTTGGATTCTTCAAGACAAAGTTATGCTCAATCTCCCACAATGACCTAATTATGGAGTGGTTCAGTAGAGCGAACTTGTACGACGTGCCACATGTCACTGTTTCATCCTTTAGCTTTGAAATCGATACACAAGAAACTACAGTCAGTATAATTTCGACCACTTTTTACATAATTCCAATCCGATGCTCAGAGTGAGAGTTATGACGATTTTCCCAAGGTCACCTATTTGAGATGAAATTTGGGAGCCTGCAAAAACCCTAACTTCCACAGGTCATATCTCCGAAAATATTGTGAACCAAGATCTGAAATTTTTACACGAAGTTCCTTAGGATTTCTTCGCAAATGGGTTTTTTTTAGCGTCTGAGCCTTCGCAGAAAAACAGTTATAGTGAAAATGCCATGATGACCTGTTTGAAGTAGTGAAACCCTAGAATCCAAAGCTCTGATACCAAATGATATGAAACCAACTCACAAAATAGAAGAAAAAAGAGATCAACGACTTAAAAATCAGCCACTTCGAGGGGGCAACCTCCTTTACATTACATAAATGAACAATTCTTGGATGACAAAAATGACAAAAGCTCCTTTCTATATATAGGAGTCGATGGGGTCACAATATAATCCTAGCCGAGCTAACAATAATAATGTAAGGGAACAACAATAACAATATTGGGCTATTATGGAGCACAATAATAACAATATGGGGATTACATCGGTACAACAATAACAATAAAGGGTCTACACTAGTAATATAGGGCCCTAACACTCCCGAAGGGAGCGCAATTCGGGAGCGGGTTCGACGGGGGGGGAGCGCGATTCGGGAGCGGGTTCGAGCAACCCTGCCTTGGACTAATGAAGAAATCTGACTTGTTAAATATCAGTTGGAAGGTTGGCTTGATGGTTGGAGGAGGTATAGTCAAAGTTTGAGTCAAAGGTCCAGGAGTGTCTCAATTTGATTTGAAGAGTTTGATTGGGTTTTCCCCTTCATAGGGGTTTTGACCTGTCTGAGTGCCTATCTCTAGTGTCTTTGTGATCTTCGTGTTTGGCATTTATCTTGATGATGAAAAGAACATGACAACAATAATAAATAACAAACACAATAATCACAAGTACTTGTCAAAGTATTAGATAAATCGAACTAAAGAACTTGTCTATATGCTGCCCTATATTTTCTCAACAGTTTTGACATTAATGAAGTGATTCAAATCTGATCGTGGTTGTTTCCCATAAATAGCTATTATACCACTCTAAATCAGGTGCTTGCCTCTCTCTCTCCTCCTTAATTACTTATTTGACTGCTTCATGCTGATAGTTATCAATGGCACTTGCTCATGATTATTAATCTTGAGTTGTGTATCATGTAGTGATTGTTCATGTTTGTATTAATGTTAATCACATATTCATGATGCTGCTGAATACTAACAGGAAAGAGATAACTCAAGGAAGAATTGAATTGGACAGAGGATAGAGATATTTTTTACTTCAGTTCATTTCTTACATGACGGTGGGAATTTCAATCACAAGAAGATATGATTCCTCTTAGCAAAGGGCTTGATTGGCTAGCCAATCAGTAATCTTGTTTTCCAAACATCTAACATGGTGATATTCTATATTCATTGAGAATGGAGAAGCTTTCCTTGTCCAATTGTATTGATTATTTAATCTTGAGTTTGAAGCTGACGAGGTGTCCTTCATCAAGTTTGTAATTATTTGAAGTCTTCTTCCACCTCAATATTTTTAATTCCAAGTTTTAGAGAGGCCTTTATTCCTCCATTTAAGGCTTTCGTTTCCACTTGATTACTTGTATCCTTGCTAATATTTTCTGTGGAGATGGCTGGAATGTTACTTTCCGATCCCTGAGGACTTGTCCAGTTCCAGACTTTCCTGGATCTTCTTTCACGGCTTCATCAAAATTCAGCATTACTTGACCTTCTTTGGGTGGGTGTCAATAATCCCCCAAAGAACTTATTAGCTATCGTTTATTGGGATCCTCATATCTTGTATTAGCTTTGCAAACTCAAGCATATATATTGGGTGAGTATAAAGATTGCATCTACGTATGCTTGTAGGCTTTCTTTTGATCCTTGTTACCATACTATAGTTTCTATTCCACTTTTCCTCACATGAAATCAATATGGTGGGTGAATACAATATGCATGAAGCTTGGTAAACCGGAAGAAACAAACTGCATCTGGCATGACGAGAGAAACCCTAGTTGTTAAAGAAACATGACTCAGGATACGGTTGTCTAGCTGAGCCTATATGCCTTACGATCTTTGCCTTGCCGTCATCTTACAATCTTTAGGTTTTAGCCATGGTATTTGACACTTGTTTTTTGCTATTGTCCGTCTTAATGGAGAAGCTTGATTGCCTCTGCAAATTAAGATGCCCTTTCCATATCCATTATGATATTCAGAGAATCCCAACGGACTCAGCAACCGTGCTCTGGCAGCTTACAGTCACTTGCAGTCCAAGGTTAAATAGTAAATAGTAAATACCCATGTTGTATGAGCTGATATATTAAGACCTGGCTTTTCTTTCCCAGATCTATTCATTTTTTTATTTCAAAATCTTGCTCATGGGCTCCCTTTCAATAGTTTATAAAGATCACACACATCTATACAGATGCACATGAAGATTGCTGCTGGGTGCAAAATACTTTGTTGGGCCAGTCCTTACATGTGGTTTATTTTAGATACACATTTTTAAATATGCCACCAAAAATTTGATGCAGGCTTTCTTCGCTGGTCAGCTCTTTATCCTTCTTCAAATGGTGATTTCTTTCATCTACTCATTCTTGCAATGACTTAATAGTTTCGTAGCTTCAAGGGTTAGTGGTCTTTTATAACTATTATAGGCATGGTGTAAATTTTCTATTGTGTCATTAACCCCTACACAAATAGAATGAAACTCATTGTTTAGGTTGCTATTTCATCATATCCTTGTCTATGCGTTTGTCCCATCCGGAATCAACAACCCTGGTCTCCATGGATTTGACATGACGAGGTCTCTATTTCCAACTTGCTGTTCTAACTCTACTTTATTGTTTGCTGAATAATTTCTTTCTACTTCTTTTATGTACCTACTTACTGAGCAGTTCAATTGACCTACTTTTGGTTATTTGTTGGACATTAATTATTTTATCTTATGTATCATGTTATAGTTTGCGGTTATAAATGGTTGTTCTAACATTTGCACTTTTTAAGCTCTATAGAAGCTGTACAGAAGTTGTACCTTAAAATTATAGGCTCATTGAAGGCTAAAGATATGCCTCCGAATGCCTGGCGTGATTCATTACTGAAAAGCTGTAAGAACAAGAAGGATGTGGAGTTGGCTTTTGAAGTCTTGGACAAGCTTCGAAAATTTGTAATACACAAGAACTAAAATTATATTTCAATTTTTTTCCTTGGCACTTTGCCCATGTATTTGCTATGAGAATTTTAAATTACTGATTGTCATTTTCAAAAATGGTTCTGAATTTGTTAGCTATTACTTGATGACCAGTTTATGAAACATTTTTTGGATGCAGAACTGGCAGTGTTCGAACTGGGCCCAACAGATTACTTTAGCAGTTGTTTCTGCATGCATTCGTGCAGATTGTCCACACCTTGGTATTGAATGACTGAACTTGTATTCTTAGAACTATCTGAGACTTAATTAGAGTTAGTGTTATTACTTGTTATTGCCTTATTTGTCTATAACAACTATGAGTTTTCACATATGCATGGAGCACATTTGTGATTCTGTCATCCATTTATATTAAGGCTAATTGGAGATTGCTTTATGTTTAGCAGTAACGCATGTATGCAAGTTGTGATCATATCTAATGATATTTAAAGGTATACTTGTTTAGATGTAAATAGCAAAGAAGCAAACATCGCGATTTTTTTGAAAAAATCGCGATTTTTTCAACTCAACGATATTATCGGCGATTTTTTCCCGATTTTTTGAAAAAATTGCCGATCGCCAAAAAATAAATCGTGGGCCCATCAAACAGCAACCCTATAAGTTCAAAAATCGATTTTTTTTTTTGTCATTTTTGCAACCCTCTCATTTCCCTGACACACCTTGTTGGCAGTTAATGGTAATGTTAAATTCTTAAAGTAAAAGTGATATTTCTTTTACTTAAATTTTTAACATTACCATGAAATGACTCAGGATGTTTAACAGTTGTTTCGACCTCATTGGATTTCATATGGAGAAACTAGAATTTTAGATTTCACTCAAAATTCAGCAGACTTAATGGTTTTCAGGGTTTCATGGTTTGGGGATTTGCATTGTTTCCATTTGATTCTATTATGTGTAAGGGTATGAGATTGGCATTTGATCAAGAGTATGAAGTCCTTTAAGAACCTTGATGTTGGTGGCATTGATTGTTGAACTTTGTTGATGTTAGTGGTATTGATTGTTGAACTCCCCTACCGTGGCCTTAACAAGAATGTACCCTTCACTCAAAGGAAAACAACTGGTTAGGCATGTTAATATTTTTCTACCGCATTTTAAGGTTGAGGAGATGAACCCTTCACTCAAACCAAAATCATTGGTTAGGCATGTTAAAATTTTTCAATTTCTATCATGTTATAAGGTTGAGAAATCCAAGTCTGAAGACTTTGAGCTAGATGATGTTTATGTATCTCTTGTTGATGATCCCATTTCTAGTAGCGATGAATCAATGATGAGTTTCATGAGGAGGAGGAGGAGCAACAACAGGAGGAGGAGGTGACACCACCTACCCCTGCTACCGGTAGAGGACGTGGTCTGCCTACTTTAGCTCCTGGTGCTTCAGGATCTGGAGCACAGCAAAGTCTATTGCCAGTGCCGCCACCTTCTTCGTCTAGAGGGAAAGCTGTTACATTTTCTCGCAAGAGTGGTAGAGGAAATCAGTAGTATAGGTTATTTGGTGCATTTCTTTGTATATAACATTATGACTCATGATATGAGATACATTATTATATTTTTTGTTGATATTTTAAGGTTGAGTTGAGACTCAGGACTTAGTATTCAGGACATGATTCACTATTATGTGTGATGTAGCACTAGACATGATATTACACGTCTTATATATTAGTTTTTTTTTCATATTTATGTGTCAATGCATTTATTTTATGTTGTGGGTGCTTTAGATATTAAAAAAATTGAAAAAAAATGAATATTTTTGTATGTGCCGATTTTTCCCTGATTTTTACCGATTTTTTCCCGATTTTTACGATTTTTTCCGATTTTTTCCCCTCGCCGATTTAATCCCGATCGCGATGTTTGCTTCTTTGGTAAATAGCATGTTTTTCAGATTCTGTTGGATCCTTGATGACAAATAAGGTGCACTTATGCATTCAGGACTGCTTAGCTGCTTTCTCTCTCATCATGGTCTACTTATTTTGAAGAATTTGCAGTCGGATTTTTTTTTTTTTTTTTTTTCTGAGATAACTTCTCTGTTTTTCCCCTTATGAAAATGTCAAAGTTATGACAGTGTTCCAACTGCACCCAACAGATTATTTTAACAGTTGTTTCTGCATGCATTTGTGCAAATTCTCCACATCTTGGTATTGAATGACTGAACTTGTACTTGTATACTTAGAACTATCTGAGCCTTAATTAAAGTTAGTATTATTCCTTGTTATTGCCTTATTTGTCTACAACTATGAATTTTCAGATATGCATGGAGCATATTTGTGATTCTGTCATCCATTTATATTAAGGCTACTTGGAGATTGCCTTATGTTTAGCAGTAAGGCATGTATGCAAGTTGTGATGTTATCTACTGATATTTAAAGGAATACTTGTTTAGATGTAAATACCATGTTTTATAAGTTTCTGTTGGATCCTTGATGACAAATAAGGTACACTTATATCTTCAGGACATGCTTCACTGCTTTCTCTCTCATCATTGTCTACCTATTTTGAAGAATTTGCAGTTGCCTTTCTTTTTTCATTTTTCTCTGTTTTTCCCCTTATAGAAGATAAATTTTTACAATAAGAAGGTTCTTTTATTCCTGTTCACTGGCTGATGGCCATGGAAAGAAAATATCCACAACAGCAAGCAAATCACAATACCCAAGATTTGATCCCCAGTTCAGTCTGGTGTATGTATATATATGATGAACAACTAAAAATGAATGATATAATATGTAGGATTGTACAAATAATAAAAAGGATATGTCAGTGTCTGCAGAAGAGAAGGATAAAAGAATGGGGGGCTATGACTCCACAAGAGGGAAAAGACAAGGGGGATTAAGTAGGCTAAGGGAAAGGACCTTAGTAAGTGACTTAACCCAAAGTATTTGCAACCTTAATTATGTTCCTTGATTATTAATTAATTGCTGTTTACTAAGCTTTGTGGTGGTTAATACATGAAGGAGGTATGTGGGTTTCCATAAGGATACAGGGTCCTTTCATGCAATGCAATCTTAAGCTATACTTTTTTGCTATGCAATTGAACTATCATTTGGTGGAAGGTTTTGATAAAGGAGTTTGAATCTTTTGTATTCCCTTCATATTAATGGAGGGACTCAACTATCAAGAGTTCAAATTACCATGCATTCTATGTGAAAATTTCAACTTGAAATTCTTCTGCATTATCTGATGTTATTTCTTCTACTTATTATTCAGAAATAAGTTATTTGCAGAAATCTCTTCGGTAAATATCGAAATAAATTCAAATGCAGACTTCACCATATAATTACTGAGCAAAACAATAAGGAAAATACTAGCACACGAATGACACAGATATTTTGGACAATTGTCCCGGAAAAACCCAATGTGGGAAAACCGGTGCAACAGATCAGGGTTTCTATTATTTAGCAAAATCTTCTTGTACAATTTACAATCAGTAGTGACGAAGAGAAATTCCCTATGAAAACACTGGAGAAATTCCTCACAAAATAATTAGATGAGAAACGACCTCGGAAGGACCCTATTGAGCCTCCCGCGTCATCATTGTGCTGGCTCTGCGTGGGGGCTGCGCAGAACTGCGTCACCCTTTTGCGCCGCTCCCTCCCAACCTCTGCGTTGTCTCTTCCTAGCACTGCGTCACCTGCTCCTGCAACCCGGATTGCTATTGAACCCTCTCTGCCTGTCCTCCACCTACTACTCTCCCTCTGAGTCAAATTTTCTCTTGCCGACTTCAACCACTGAGAAAATTGATTTACTCGGGCAACTGAGTATTTGCACTTGTGTGTTTTCCAAATGACCCTGGAGTCTTCTTTTATAATCTTCTCGTTGAGATATCAACGACTGAGATTATATCTCTAATCAACGACTAAGATCATAACTTGACTTGATCCGTGTTTTCTAGAAGATTCACACTCTGTTTTATTAATGCCCTTTAATTATTTAATTTCCCTAAGTTCAGACTTGGGTTACCATTAAAATAATTAATTATTGTAATAAAACATGTTTCGAGTGGAATTTCCACAAATGATTTCTGGGTTCTTTGGAATACGCGTGTCTAAGCCTCTTCACAAAATTTGAGGCTTAGAACACTTCCGATGCTACCGAAAATCAACACTCTCTCTTAGCGAGGAAAGTACTCCAACAATATGCCTGCTGCATACTGTTTTGATCTTGAAGCATCCTTTGCGCTGCTGACATCTGACAACCTATCCATCAACCATTGCGTTGCTTCTGCTACTGTACTACTGTCCATGACATTGCCACTGCCACTGCTGCATTCGTACCACATCTCCCTCTTAAGTGTTGCTTCATCCGTTACTGAAACAGATTCTCAATCATCCCCATCTTTTCCCTGAAATAAACAAACTTTGTTCTCCCTAGGGCCTTGGTGAGAATGTCTGCTATCTGTTCTCCTGTGGGAATGTACTACAACTGTACGGCTCCCCGTTGAACACAGTTTCTGATAAAATGACACCTGATGTCGATGTGTTTCGATCGATCATGAAAAATTGTATTCTTAGAGAGCTGGATGCAACTCTGCTTATCACATAGAATACTGGTTGCCTCCATCTTCCTTTTGAATAAATTCACTAGCAGTTTTCTAAGCCATATAGCCTCACACGAAGCTATGCTGGCTGCCATATATATTGCTTCAGCTGTGCTCAATGCTACGGACTTCTGCTTCTTATTGCACCAGGAAGTCATAAACTCATACCTGATCCAATGTTGAAGCAGTACCTTGTGGTAATTTTCTGATCCACTGAACTTCCTACCCAATCTGCATCTATGAATCCATGCATAATGATGTCATTGCCTTGGGTGTATTTTAATCCATATCTGACTATTCCTCGGATATATCAAAGAACGTGCTTCGCTGCCGCCCAGTGTGCCCTCTTTGGTTCTACCATGAACTGACCGAGGGAATTAACAGCGTAGCAAATGTATGGCCTGGTGTTGACCAAATACATGAGAGATCCTATGAGCTGTCTGTTCAAAGTGGGGTCCACTTCTTTATCTTCAAATGCATCAATTTTCTTCCAATTGGTGATCATTGGAGTAGCCATGGGTCTACAATCCTGCATTCTAAATCTCTTTAGAATCTCTGTAGCGTATCTTCCTTGCCCAATGAAGATTTCTCCCTTCTGCAACCAAACTTCCAATCCCAATAAATAGTGCATCAGCCCCAAATCCTTCATGTCGAATTCCTCTGCTAGGTTCCTCTTGCAGTCTTTGATGAGCCTAAATGACCCTGTCAAAAATAAATCATCTAGATACAATACCAAAATCAGTGGCTCATTCTCTACTGTGAGATATTAGAGATTGGGATCAGCGTCACTCTTGACAAATCCCATCTGCTACAAGTAACCATCAATTCGACCATACCATGCTCTCGGTGTCTGTTTGAGTCCATACAGGGCTTTCTCTAGTCTGCATACATGAGTTTTCTTCTCATGTGTCTCGAATCCTTGTGGTTGTTCGATGTAAACCTCTTCTTCTAACACCACGTTCAAGAATGCAGTCTTGACGTCCATCTGGTGAATCTACCATCCCATTTGTGCTGCTATAATGGATCTTATAGAGGTATATCTGGCTACAGGGGTGGAGGTTTCTTTGTAGTCTATTCCTTCTTTCTGAGCATACCCCTTAGCCACGAACCTAGCCTTGTACTTCTCTACGCTGCCATGTGCATCATACTTAAAATTGTAGATCCACCTGGAACCTACAACTGACCTGTCTTGTGGTCTAGGTACGACTTCCCAGACATCATTGGTCATGATAGAGCTGTACTCCTCTACCATAGCATCCACCCAGACTTGGTGCTGAATCGCTTCTTGAATGCTAGAGGTTTCATCAACCTCTGCTACCAATGCTTGGTATCTGTCAGGCTGTCTACGCTGCCTTTTCTCGGTTCTAGGAGCTCCAACAAACTCTTCTGCGTCCCTCAGAGTTTGTCATGCCTCTTTGTTGATTCTGCTACTGGTAGTGGTTTGCTTAGTCATATCTACCTCCTGCTCTCCCATCATCTGCGAGCTATCTGGATTTTCTTCTCTCGAAGAAATATTAGTACTAGTCACAGTGCTAGATCCTGATGGCTGTCCATTTGCTGGATCCTCTCCTAGTTGTCGCTGGACAAGAGGCACATCCTCAGACTGTTCTTCGGTAGGCATTTCACGGGATTTTCTGAAGGCTCGATCCTCCATGAATTTCACATCCCTCCTCACTACTACTTTCTTGTTATCTGGAATGTAGATTCTATATGCCTTGGATGTCTCGCTATATCCCATGAGATACCCTTTCTCAGCAGTTTGATCTAGTTTGCTCCGTTTCTCATCTAGAACATGACAATATGCCACACTCTGAAAAATCCTGAGGTGACTTACCTCCGGCTTCACCCCTGTGAATACAATCTTGGGCATTGTCTTGCCCAATGCTCTGTGAGGGGTCCTGTTCTGGATATATACAATTGTGCTGCATGCTTCTGCCCACAAAAATCTAGGCAGATCCTGGTCATAAAACATTGCCTTTGCTGCCCCAACAATAGTCCTGTTCTTTTGTTATGCAACTCCATTCTGCTCCGGATTGTAAGGAGCTGTCCATTCTCTTCTGATGCCTTCCCTTGCACATAAATCTGTGAATTCCTTATCAGTATATTCACCTTCGTTATCTGAACGCAACTCCCGTAACTATTTCTCTGAGCATTCTCAGAGCTCCATGGTGTAGTGCCCCATTCGTCTGTGCCATAGTTCATTTAGATTTGATTCACCGCTTTGATTGCTGCCTATCAGTGCCCTTGGAGATTCGATTTGCAACTTGTATAATCTGTTGCTTCGAGTTCCAATCTTAGCCTTCTTCCTCCAACTTGGATGCTTGACATAGGATTTTCTCTTGATAAAATATACGTTATATCCCTTGTCCTGCAATTTAGACACTGAAAGTAAATTCATTCCCTTACCTGGCACATGCAAAACATTAGTGGCTCGGAGATTCTCTCTTGCTTCTGTCTGAAATGCTACGATCCCTTTTCCTATAGGGGTACATTTTGACTTGTTTCCCATAGTAATTTGGAAGTCCGTTCGTTCTTCTTGATAGCTAGAGAAATGTTCTCTTTCTCCAGTCATATGGGCTGAAGCCTCGCTATCAATATACCAATCATCTGATGATGCAGTGCTAGATAAGCACGCACATTCCTTTTCCAGCCTAGAGGCCAACTATGACAAAATTCGATCTTCCATCTTCTCCGTGCTTTTCCCTTCTCGGACAATTTCTGCAGAAGAAATGCGGAAGCCCTTTGGTGTACGATTTTCTACCAAGACATCACCACGAATCCCCTTTGGCGTCGTCCCTCCTGTTTCCTTGCCTAACCTTGCTCTGATACCATGTGAAAATTTCAACTTGAATTTCTACTGCATTATTTGATGTTATTTCTTCTACTTATTACTCAGAAATAAGTTATTTGCAGAAATCTCTTCAGTAAATATCAAAATAAATTCAAATGCAGACTTCACCATATAATTACTGAGCAAAACAATAAGGAAAATACTACCACACGAATGACACAAATATTTTGGACAATTGTCCCCGGAAAAACCCAATGTGGGAAAACTGGTGCAACAGATGAGGGTTTCTATTATTCAGCAAAATCTTCTTGTACAATTTACAATCAGTAGTGACGAAGAGAAATTCCCTATGAAAACACTGAAAAATTTCCTCACAAAATAATCAGATGAGAAACTACCCCGGAAGGACCCTTCTGAGCCTTCTGCGTCATCATTGTGCTGGCTCTGCATGGGGATTGCGCAGAACTGCGTCACCCTTCTGCGCTTCCCTCCCAGCCCTCGCGCCGTCTCTTCCTAGCACTGTATCACCTGTTCCTGCACCCCGAATTGCTGTTGAACCCTCTCTGCCTGTCCTCCACCTGCTACTCTCCCTCTGAGTCTATTTTCTCTTGTCGAGCTTCAACCACTGAGAAAATCGATTTACTCGGGTAACTGAGTTTCTACATTGGTGTGTTTTCCAAATGACCCTCGAGTCTTCTTTTATAATCTTCTCGTTGAGATATCAACGACTGAGTTTAGATCTCTAATCAACGGCTAAAATCATAATTTGACTTGATCCGTGTTTTCTAGATGATTCACAACTCTGCTTTTATTAATGTCCTTTAATTATTTAATTTTCCCTAATTTTAGACTTAGGGTCACCATTAAAATAATTAATTTTTTTAATAAAACATATTCCGACTAGAATTTCCACAAATGATTTCTGGGTTCTTTGGAATACATATGTCTAAGCCTCCTCGCAAAATTTGAGACTTGAGCACTTCTGATGCTACCAAAAATCAACATTTTACTATTTGGTTGGGAGAAAATCAGGGGGCTTATCCTTGAGTCAATTGCCATGAACTTATTGTAATCAAACCATGGAAATCTACAACTATGAATTATGAAGGAATTGTGGTTGTAAGGAACAATAATCATTGTCAGTGATGAATTTCACTACAATTGATAAAACATAAAATCCAAATTGTGAAATTTCCTGGCCAGCTTGTGCTAGAGCCCTCTAGGAAGTGGGATAGCTTAAGGGACTATTACTTGGGTTGTGCAGGCTAACAAGGAAGAGGGCTGTGGATTGGGATTGCTATAGGTATAAATACTTTCTAATGAATTAGTTTATGAGAAGAGAATTAGATACAAAGAGTTTTCCCTAAGGATTCATAGCCTCAACTCATGGGTGTCCTTTGTTGTAGAGATAATGTTGAATGATGTTGTCATTGATGCCAACGTTGGTCCTTGAACGCTCTTAATATTCATCTAGTTTGCATTGATTGGAAGCTCCAAATGACAAGAAGCCCTGAAGGCTGAAAGAGAGGAAGGGAAGCCCTAGATGCCCCACAGTTCTCGAGGAAAATGGATGTAAAGGACAATGATTTTGGCCATGAGGACATCATCATTTGATTTTACTCGCCTTGCCGATTCCAATGGTATGCAACACGCCTCATAATTCCTAACGGTTGAGGAGATATGGCTATTTAAAGTTGAAGTTTGAAGTTTGGTCAAGAAGCCCCCCAACGAGATTATAAGGGCAACTTATTGGTTGGTTATTAATGTTTTTCTTCATTCAAGAAAATTAACTTAAAATTTTGATGAGCTTATCCTAGTCAAAGTCATATTGCAAAAGAGGATTTTATCAGGGGTTAATTAACCAAAAAATTGGATTAAAGTCTCCCTTAATGATTATTGGTTTTTGGCTCCAAAATTTCATTTTGAAGTTCAAAATTCAAATTTGTTTGTAGGTCGGCTCCAGGGCAAATTAGGCCATGTCAGCCCCTCCTAGAAGCCTCCTCATAGAAGTTTCTTGAAGCCCAACACCTAAATCCTTAGCCACAATGGGTTGCTCTACAATAATGGTGATATTTGAGGAAGCTTTGAAAGGCCCAACTTCTTCATCAACCACAACACATTTGCTAAAACTCAAATAGTCATAATTGGTGTTAACATCAACCAACCTATAAGCTTTATAATCGAATTCATGGTTCCACCTTTTTTTTGATTCCTTGAAAAATGGAACTGCGACTGCTTGATCCACAGTTCCAAAACAGATCCTTTGCGGATCTGACAGTAAGGTGGACTATTCCGCGGACTTGGTTTTTTTTTTGGAGTTGACTTGGGTTTTTGAACTATTATATGAGGAATTATGTTTCTTGAACACTCCTAAGGTGCCCCCTAGATGCTCCCTAGACGCTTCCTAGATGCTCCCTAATGATAATGTTAAATTCTTAAAGTACAAGTGACATTCTCCTTTATCTTTCATTTTCATCCTTTTACTTAAATTTTTAACATTACCATGAAATGACTCGGGATGTTTGAGAGTGGTTCCAACTTTCAACCTCATCAGACTTCATATGGAGAAAATAGAATTTCATATCCCATTCAAAAATCAATGGACTTAACAATTTTCAAGGTTTCAAGATCAATGGGATTGTGGCATTTCATTAGATTATATCATGTGTGAGCGTATTGTTAGTTTTTGTTACACCAACAAGTGTTTTGTTCTTGACTTTTGTCGAAGAGGCTAAAGAACACAAGATCTCCAAAACCCAGAAAAGGTTTTAGGACAAAATACCTAGAGAAACTCCATTAAGTTAATTGATCGATAATTATAAATGCCTAAGTCTAACTTAGGAAAATTGATTAATAACAACAATTAATTGAGAAAGATTGAGAAAGCTCTAGAGATTCACACGGATCGAGTCTAAGATGATCTTAGCTGTTGATAACGATTTAATCGTGGTCATTGGTGATCCAACGAGAGATTATAAGAGCAAATCGATGGGGATGGAGATAGACACACTAGAGACACAGGGAAAGCGAGATCCTTGGGAAAATCAAGCTATCCAGTTGCAAAGATTCAACAAGAAGAGTAGTTCGAGCCAGAGAAGGAGAAGCGGGATTGATTGAGGGAGTAACAAAGACATTTCTAGAAGAAATTCCCAGCAACAATAGCAGGGAGGCGAAATAGGAAGTGCAAGTAGCCAAAAACCCTAGTGTGAGTGCCAGGAGAGAGATCGCTTCAGTTGATGGAGGCCTGAAAGATCATTCGGAAGGTAAAGAAAATTTTTCCAGAGGCAAAGGGAGGTAGGGCAATGGATTTGGAGCCAACTAGTAGGCCGTGCGATTTCCCCAGGCCAGGCAAAGCGAATTCTTGGAGGCCAAGTTTCTCAGTGGAGTTTGAGCAGGTTAAAGGGAGGCCGAGATTATTTGCAGAAGAGAGAAAATTTCTCCAAATAACCTTGCCAGTAGAATCTCTGGAGGATTGCTAGTTGGGCATCTAGATTTTTGTACTCAGATTTTGTTGCTGCATAATAATAGAATAAACCCTCATTTGCTGCACTGGTTTTCCCTTCCGGGTTTTTCCGGGGACTATTGTCCAAAAATATTGGTGTAGTTTTTATTTTGTGTGCATCTATTTTCTCAATTCCAGTGTTTTATTTAGCTTTCGCAAATTTTATTTGTGAAGAATTGCAATGTGGTTTCTTCGATATTAATCAGAAAATTAATAAACTACTAACCAATTAGAAGAGTAAATTCCAGTTACTGCAGTTCAAGGAAATTTCACATGGTATCAGAGCATTGAAGATCAGATCAAAGGTTCAATAGTGAGAAGGAGAAATTGAGCAGGTTTAGAGGGAGTTTTGAGCATGAATTTCTCAAATCTGCGCAAGCCACCAGGAAGTGCGAATTGCAGAGGCAAAAGGGTTCAATTTCCAGTTCCAAGCAAGAGGAAAATTTGATCAGCCTCAAAAGCAGAGTTTGCAGGGGGAGTGGATTTGCTATATAGAGGGTTTCAATGAGCAAATCAATGATTTTATTGAGCAGATCTGGGTGCAGTTGGTGTGCAGTAGGTTTTGCAACAACATATCAACGTCGGGTGGAAGAGAAAAGCAGAGAGAGAGAGAGGAATTTCCAATATTTCTCAGAGGGTTTCTAGATCCAATTCTTCAGGAGGAGATTTGACATTTCCAGTTGCAGTAGGCCATAGCAGTTTTGCCAGTCAACTAGTGCAAGCTTAAGGAGAAGCAGTTTGTGTGCCAGATTTCGGAGGACTTTGGGAAGGTTGAGCCAATTTCCCATTTGAGGTGTTGCGGGCAGTGTGAGGACCAAAGAAAGATTTTCGGAGGCAAATAAGAACAAATCTACGCATTCTTAAAGGAGTGGGAGTAGCAACAGTGGGGCTGCAGGAAAGAGAGGAAGTTCCCTTGTTCATTTTCCCAGTTTTTGAGTTTTGCAGGGATGGCCACAACGGGTCTCAGAGATTAGGATAGACTTGATGAAGCCTCTAACGTTGGCATATGGAATGATAGGATGCCTTTCTTGTTGGATGAGCATGGAGTGAAGGAGTTTGCAAAAAATCTTGTTGCAATACCTACAAATCTTCAACAACAGGCTAAATTCAAGAAAGAAATGGCCAAGGCTAAGAGGATGATCCTAGATGGAGTTCAGGATCATATTGACCCACATATTGCGGAGAAGGCAACACCAAGGGAAATGTGGGAAGTTGTTGTGAAGTTTTACCAGGATCTATCAGAGAATCATAAAATGATTCTCAAGGAGAAGCTAAGGACCACAAAGACAATGAAGGGTGAAGGCTTGACTCCGTATCTCACTAGAATTCAAGATGTTCATGTTGAGCTAGCAGTCGTAGGTGAGAAAACAGAGGGCAATGAACTTGTGCGAATAACACTAAATGGTTTTACCAAAGAGTGGGAAACATTCATTTAGGGAATTACTGGACGAGACAAATTTCCTGAATGGGAATGCCTATGGAGTGATTTCACACAGGAGAAGCTTAGGCTCAGTCTTGTACAGGGTACCGCCAACAGTAGTAGCAAAGTGCCGAAGGTTGAGAAAGATGAGGAGAATGTAGCCCTTGCATCTAAAGGGAAGGCGAAGAAAGGTCCCAGTCAGGGACAAGGCTCAAAGGGAGGAGAGAGGAAGAAGAAGGGTCTGTCGAAGATCAAATGCTTCAAGTGCGGTGAGTTTGGTCACTACAACCCCCAATGTCCCAAGAAGAAGAAGGACAAGAAGGGGGAGTAGCATATCACAACTTCGACAATGATAGATGAGTTAACCTCCAGGTGGAGGAGTTTGCATTGATAACGACTATACCTCTAGATGGAGGAGGAGCATGATGCTTCAAAGTTGTAGTTTTGGGCGGGTTCCAAGGAGGATAGTATCAGACAAGTGTTTCCTCTTGGATCAATACCTTAGCGATGAGGGCCCACAGTTTTCAGTAATCAGAGGATCAATGTCAGAAGGCGCAGTCATATCTTTAGAGACAGTGCAAAGATTAGCTGCAGTCACTTGCTAGAGGGGTGCAGAGATAATTGAGTGCAAACAGTTACTCAGTAGACAATGCAGAGACTAGTTGCAGTCAGAGACTCAGGAGATAGTTGCAGAGCCAGTATAGGGACACAGTGGATCCATAAATGAGTTCTCAGTTACAACAACAATAACAACAACATGAGATTAGATGCAATGTAGGCAGTGTTGGTAGCAGTGCAAGGAGACACAGAGCAATGTCAACAATAATGCAGATGCAGGGTGGTTCAACTGCAATGTTAGTAGATGAATCAAAGTATGCGCAGTGGTTGACGGACAATGAGAGCTAGTTGTATCACAATTGTCAGACATCAACAACGTGAGGTGGTACAACTACAAACTTCAGGATATTCATTAGGTTGATGAGTACAATAGTGGATTGGAGAAGACATAGAACACCTTCCTTGCTAAGAGGGAGTTTTTTGTAGCATTAGACAGATGTTCTAGTCTTGACTTTTGTCAGAGAGGCTAAAGAACACAAGATCTCCAAAACCTAGAGGAGGTTTCAAGAGAAAACACCTAGAGACAACTCAATTAAATTAATTGATCAATAATTAAAAATGCCTAAGTCTAACCTAGGAAAATTGATTAATTAGCAATAATTAATTGAGAAAGATCGAGAAACCTCTAAAGACTCACATCGATTGAGTCTAAGATGATCTTAGCCATCGATAATGATTTAGTCATGGCTATTGGTGATCCAACGAGAGGTTATAAGTGCATATCGATGGGGATAGAGATAGACACACTAGAGACATAGGGAGAGTGAATACCTTGGGCAGATTGAGCTATCCAATTGCAAAGATATAACAGGGAGAGCAGTTTGAGCCAGAGGAGAAGCATCAACAATTGAGGGAGTAGCAGAGACATTTCCAAAAGATATTCCTAGCAGCAGAGTAACAATAGCAGGGAGGCCAAAATATCTATGCAGAGAGGTTGAATAGGCAATGTGAGTAACCAAAAACCCTAGTGTGCGTGCTAAGAGAGAGATCGTTTTAGTTTCAGAGGGAAGGCATAACGAATTTTTCCAGAGGCAGAGGGAGGCTATACATCTCATTTGGAGCTAGCTAGCAGGCCGTGCGATTTTCCTAGGCCAGAGAGTGCGAATTCTTGGAGGTCAAGTTTCTTAGTGGAGTTTGAGCAGGTCAGAGGGAGGCCAAGATTATTTGCAGAAGGGAGAAAATTCTCCAAATAATTTTGCCAGTAGATTCTTTGGAGGATTGTCAGTTGAGCATCCATATTTTTGTACTTACATTTTGTTGCTGCATAATAATAATATAAACCCTCATCTACTGCACTGATTTTCCCTTCAGGGTTTTTTCGGGGACTATTGTCCAAAAATATTGGTGTCATTTTTATTGTGTGTGCATCTATTTTCTCAGTTCCAACATTTTATTTAGCTTCTGCACAATTTATTTGTGAAGAATCACAATGTGATTTATTTGGTATTAATCAGAAAATTAATAAATTGCTAACCAATTAGAAGAGTAAATTTCAGTTACTACAGTTCAAGGAAATTTCATAGGTATGTGATTGGAATTTAATCAAGAGCACGAAGCCCTATATGTACTCCAGTGTTGGTGGTGTTTATTGTTGAACTCCTTTGATATGGCCTTAGAAAAAATGTACCCTTCACACAAGTCAAAATCATTGATCATGCATGTTAAGCTTTCTCTACCATATTTGTAACGACCCATTCCCGAACTACTAATATCAGGCTTACCTAAGTTAGAAATTAAGGATAAGGTTTCAGACTAAAATTCATATGGGTTTAGCATAACGTATATAAAAAGGATTAATGAAAAGAAAATAAAATTTTAAATAATTAAAGTTTATACATATACTCAAAGTTGAGTTAAATATTATAATATAAGCCTTAATCTGAAATATCCTTCAAAGTCAAGCCGTATACTTCTAAATAGATTAATTAAACACAAAGATAACACCTCCTCTTTAATGCCACTGACATCTCCTTAAATGATAATCATACCATCCTTTAAGAAGACCTTATCTAGATGGAGAAGAGGCGGTGAGGAGGTTGAATGGCGGTGGGGAAAAATTATATAAGGAGGTTTTGAGGGAAAGAAGGGGGATTCGGTGGAAGGGAGATTGAATTGTCAGATTTAATTGTTTGAAGAGATTCTCTGTTCTTCTTGGAAATCTGGGCACGGGGGCAGAGGAGACATCCTCTGGGTCTGGGATTGTTCCCGGATTGGCTGGGAGGACTTGATTGTTTCGGTGAATTGTTTAACTATCCACAGCATCAGCAATCACAGGAGAAGAACCACCATTTAAAACCATCATCTGTGTACCAGGTATTTCTCTTATGTATTTGATTGTTTCTCAATTAAATTTCATTGCTGATTTCATTAAAATACATTACTGCTAGATATATTTTGTCTGCAATTAATTCTCTGTGTATGGAACTTTACATTTCATGGAAATACATCACTGCTTTTAAAATATTTTGTCTGCAAATTAAATTTCTGTGTATGGAGTATTACAATATTATAAGGCTTGGATTAGGTCGTATGATCAAAATTGGGCAATGTTGGCTAATATCCCTAGAGAATCAAAGTAGAGGCAAAAGCTGGACAAGAGGAGATGAATCTAGATTCTAGATGGTTGATGCTCAAATAATTAATCATTGATGTACAATGGATGCCATATCTATCTTGATTTATGTACAAATATGCATGTTTTCATATCTTCTACAACTAATTTGGTATTTCAAATGTTTTTTTTTGAATATAAATGCACACACACACACACATATATATATAGAAAATCCATAGCACTAGTGATGAATGTCATATTCATTGGTCAAGAAATGTCTACATGAACTAGTTGAAGGACTCTATTCTCTCTCCAAGCTTGCCCCTCATCAAATAGCGCTCTATGCTACTTCCATACATGGAAAGCTCCGAAAACACTCTATATTTCTGAATGTAAAGAAGTTCATAAATGAGATTCTCTTGAGACACATGACAGAGGTAGGTAGGTTAAGATACCCATATTGCTAATGCCAAAGTGTATACATATATGTTGCACTCTTGGCTGCTATTGCATGCTCGTTGATATGTTTAATGTCTACTACATTCCTGGCTGCTAATGCATGCTTGTTGACTTGTTCAATGTCTACCAACTTGAATAGTCCATGACCCCCCTCTGTACCAAGAGCAATAGTTCTCTTGGTCTTTTTGTCAACTATTTAGCATTTGAAATTGCTGAAGTTGACATCTAGATGGGGGTAGTGCCTAATTATTTGACTAATTGAGAGTGGATTAAGGTCCATGCGTGGCACATAGTACACATTAAGGA
Source organism: Pinus albicaulis (assembly GCA_034641835.2). Classification (NCBI taxonomy): domain Eukaryota; kingdom Viridiplantae; phylum Streptophyta; class Pinopsida; order Pinales; family Pinaceae; genus Pinus; species Pinus albicaulis. The sequence goes on along the minus strand of CM076572.1, from coordinate 1,096,650,823 downwards.
AGATCAACATTTTCTCTTGAAAGGAAATCTAAACATTCCCTTTGCCTACTAATGTGAAATGTTTCCGACCATTGAAGATTATTGAAACTATATAAGAATAGGCAATGTACCCTGTGAACTAGCCTTGCTTGTTGGTGAAATGTTGTGATGCACATGAATCTATGTACCAAGCAGATGCCTTGAACTAATCTGCATGTATCTTGGCCATGGATGCATAGAAAATTGTCTCTCCTTTGTATGCTCTGTGACGAATACCTTCTATTAAGGCCCTCTCTGGTTGGTTTCTTGATCAACCAACCTCTTTTTGTAGTGCTTCTTTATATGGCCCACATTGTTAGAGTAGTGGCATGCGTTGTTCTTCAAACTCTTGGTTGCATCTTCACCATTGCCTTGAATTTTTTTTGCCCACTTGTCTTTGCCCATGACATTGGTCCAAAGGCTTATTCTATACTCTTTGCCTCATTGATGCTACCAAACTATTTCTTTCATTTGTTCCACTGTAAGAGCTTATTGTATAACTTGTCAAAATTTCATTTCAACATTTGGAGTGGTGATGTTCAAGGTCTTAATAAAGTGCTCATAAGCGTGTGGTAAGCATTTTAGCATGATTGCCACAATGTCCTTTTCTTGCATCTTTCAACCAATGGCTAACAATTGTTCTCTAATATTCTTCATTTTGAGTAAATGCTCTTGCAAAGATGCACTATTGTCCATCATGATTGCAAACAATACATTCTTTAGGAAAAAGGCTATGCCCTTATCCGAAATCTCATTCTATTATCTCAAATGCTTCCAAACCCTTGTTGAAGTCTTCCCTATATGGACCTCAAGAAGCATTTCATTTGTCACAGACAAGTAAAGCGACATTAGTGCTTCTTTGTGTTGCTCATCAAATTTGTCCATGTCTCTACACACAACCTGTGGTTGAGTATCTTTACCTTGGACAATAGTAGCCAAGAATCTGTACTCAAATATGGTTAACATATGTGTTGAGTTTTCAAGGAGAATCTGATCTTCTAATTTGATAATTACTTTCCAATGATTTCTTAAGCCAACTTCACTTTTATGTCACATTCATCATTAAGAAATTATACATAGAATATCTCAACATTAATGCAATTATAACAGTAGGATCATAAAGAGACAACCAAACACAAGAGACACAAATTTTCACCTAGGAAACTCTATGTCGGGAGAAAATCAACAATCTTTTTTAGGAGAAATAGTTCAGCTCAACAAAAGTACAATATGATTTTCCTAGTCAAATTTGGTAAAACTACATCGTCAATCTACCATAGGTCAAAACTAGTCAAACTAACCTAATTTAGACCTTCCTGCTACTGCCTCAAAAATTTGGTAAACCCTAGTCAATAGGGCTAAATTTTGGCTTCCTGCAACTCCTCTGAAATTTGGTCAAACCTAGTCAACATGGTCGTATTTTGGCCTCCTGCAGCTCCTTTGAAATTTGCTTAGACATGGTCAACAAGGATGAATTTCAGCCTCTTACAACTCCTCTGAAATTTGGTCAAACTTGCCTAAGAAAAACTTGGTCAACTCTCTGAGAATTCAGTCAAACAATCAGAAGTTATTCGGTCAATGATGGTCAAACAAATCAAAAGATGAGCTCCGTTAACCTTAGAAGACTCCTTCTTAACTTGCACTTGTGAGTAGAAAATCAAAAGATGATGGTTTGAATTGTCTCCAAGTGAATGAGGTTGAGTACCAATTTATATAGTTTTTGTGGTGCCCAAGGGGCACTTCCTTTAGTTGGGCTGGCTTGTACATTGGGGCTGAATTTGATCAATTTGAATTAAAATTTAACTTTTAATCTCCCTCTTTTAATTAAGGCCAACTTGAACACCAATTGTAGCCACTTGAAATTAACATTCCCTCTTGGCTAGGGAGGTATTCGACTTTGACTTTCTCAAATGTCTTCTTTGCTGAACAATTTCTCCATCCAAAGAAAAGATTGAATGAGCTTGTTGTGTTAATGTATCCATCCACTTCATGTGGAAGGCATCTTGCATCAACATGGAAAGGGATCTAGACTTCTAGTTACATATTAGTCAAATCCCCTTTGAAAATGGATCTGGTCACCCACTGGCCAAATAGCCTTTGGCCTTCTGGGGTCAAGAGTAGTCCTGGGTAACCAATTATCCAATTCGTCACCCAAAACCTAGTAAGCACCTGTGACCTATGGTGAAACCTTGGGAAATTACCATTCTTGCATGCCAATTGAATGGTAATACACATGCCTGATGCTAAAGGCACTCACTCTACCCACTAGCCAAGCACTTGTTGGCAATATGGTCAGAACACTTGGGGAGCACTCTGGGCCTTGATGCTCTGTGGACCATTTCAACACTCACTCAAACCACTTGCAAAGCACCTCTTGGCAATATGGAGCACTCTGGGCCTTGATGATCTCAAAACCATACTCCCTAACCACATTACATGGCAACCTAGTCAATACCTTTGACCTAGGGAGAATGCCTGTACTTGATGCTAAACCATCAACACTCCTAACTGATTGAAGCATTCTTAATTACTCTAGGCTTGTTCCTGAAGTATACAAACTTCACCTTGGGACAAAAGCTTTGTGAGAATGTCAACATCCTATAGAAATGCATTATAGCCTTACTGCTCCCTTCTATACCATATCTCGGATATAGTGGTACTAGATCTCAATGTGCTTTGACTTGTCATCATGGTCGTCTCCTGCACCTGTTCAAACAATCTTGCGAGTAGCTTCCGAAGCCATACTGCTTCACAACTTGCTAAACTAGTTGCAATATACTTGGCCTCTGCAATGATGAGTGCGACAAATGTTTGCTTCCTGCTCATCTTGAAATAACATTTTGATGTGCTCTTCCTGTCTTCTGCACTCTTTGCCCGATTCGTATATTCCTACAACTGTACTTCATCAATTGAGATGTAACTCAATCCATAACTGAATGTGCCATGCAATTATCTCAACACATGCCTGAGCCACGTGCCTTGGCTAAATCATAAACTGATTGGCTTCCTTCATTGGATTCATCACCACGGTTGCTTTCTAGTCACCTTGACTGGGTGCTCACTTTGAAATAGCTCCTGCTGTGGCGATCGTAGCTGCTTCCTAGTCACTAGAGCATATCTGCTGTCTGGCATGGTCCACTCACAAAAGGCGTACTGCTCTTAGAGACCTCTTGTCTTTGAGCATCTAGTCTAACAATATTGCAGTCCATCATTTGAAGGATCTCAATAGTATACTTCCCTTGACCAAGGAAGTAATGCAACAAATCTAGATCCTTCATTTCGAACTCAAATGCCAATTCCCTATGACATTGAAGCAAGACTTTACTGCTCCCTCTATCACGGAAGCAACTCCTCCTGCCAGTGCTACTCTATTTGTCAAGTGAGTCCTGCTTTCGTTATAAACAAGTCATATAATAACAAGATCTACCAAGACTTAACAAATGCCCATCAACCTGAGAACTATGTTGCACGGGGACCCGTCCCCGCCTAAATTTCATGCCGTTCCCTCCGTTCAGGCGTTCCGGGGACTTTGGAACTCCTCGGAAACATTCCAGATTTGCCGGGGACGTCCCCGTTGAGTTGGGGACTTCAACGACGTCCCCTAGCCGTCCCTCGAAAATTCGGGGACTTCCAAGACGTCCCTCGATAAATCGGGGACTTCTGGACGTCCCCAAAAAATAAAACATTATGAATTTAAAAAAATCAAATATTTATTATATTTCGTTTTTCTTTTCTTTTTTCTTTTTTCTTTTTTCTTTTTTTTTTAATTAAAACATAGTTTTTATAAAATAATAAATATACAATTTTAAAACATTATAAATAAAAATAAAATCGAATGTTTGACATTTTGTTATTTTTTATTTTATTTTTTTTATTAAAAAAAATTAAAAAATCATTTTTATAAAATAATAAATATAAAATTTCAAATAAAATAAAATACAAAACAATAAAACTTGCCGCGCGGCATTACAAATTGAAATTAATAGTTTTAAATTTTTAATTCATTAAATTAAAAACCTAAAGGCTAAACCTAAGTTCTAAAGCAACACTTGAACGCATTTGCCATGGCCCATTTTACACTTTGAAACTGGCCGCCTAACTGTTTTGTTTTGTTCTGCCGCCGCCTGACCGAGACTATTCTGCCGCCGCCCAACCGAGACTGTTCTGTCGCCGCCCAACCAAGCTTAGAGCTCTCTACCCGCAGGTTCAAGAGTTCTCAGTTGGCTCTTTGAAGAGCTTCAGCGCGCATACTCCAGCAGCTCCACCAAACTTTCCGCCGGTAGCAATATAAATGTGCCTGGACTCCTTGGCAAGGACACTTCGTTTCCATTCTGGCATCCTGCTCATAGAAAAAAAAGTTAAAACGCAGCAGCCACCACTGGTTTAAATTTCACAGTGCACACCCACAGTGAAAAAACGCAGGTTAAAACGCTGCAAATTTTTTAAATTAATTTACATTTAGTAACTACGTTTTTAATACCGGTGGGAGCAGAGTCGCAAAGTTTATAAATGATAATTTTTTTTTTTAATTTTTCACTGTTTTTAATTTATTAAGCAGAATTTCCAGTTCCACTATCCAGTAACTGTGGGGAGCTATCAAAAAACTTGGAGCAACAGTGTGTTTTTTGTTGCCAAGTAAGTTTACAGTTTCATTTTATATTTTTATTTTTTAAATTTAAACAGTAGTCTGATATTTAAAAAAAAAAAAATTCTTAAAATTTTAAAACAAATTTATTGTATTTTTAAATTTCAGAGTTCACTTCTAAAAACAAATCAATGGACACTGACAGCAATACTTCACCAATGGCTCAAACTGGGGCTGAAACTCAAACATTAGCAGGGGCAACAGAAAATTCTGTTTTCATCAACACAAAGAAACCCTTGCTTCAGTTTGTCAAAAAAATCACCAAGAATAAAAAGAAAAACAGTGGTGGTTCAAAGGATTGGGAATGCAACCTTTGTGGTCATCATTTCAAGGGAAGTTACACTAGAGTTTACCATCATCTTTTGTCTATTCCAGGAGATGGAGTAAAGGCATGCACATGTTCATTGGAAAAGAGAATTGAACTTACTAAACTTCACATGGCTGCCACAGGGGGTGATGTAGAGATGGAGGAGGAAAAGTTGGAAAACACTTCTATCTTCAAAAAACCCAGAATTTTAAGCATAGAAGAAGAGAACCCTCAAACAGGAATCAATGAAAAAAAATCCACTGATTTAGGTTCGAGCAAATCTAGTACAAGTAAGAAAGACAAAGCTACTAGTGTTGTGGCAGAGTGGTTCAATGTGCAACGCAAGACTGAGGCAGAACATGCAATGGTTGAATTCTTCTTTGCCAACGGAATATCATTTAATGTCACCCGCTCCCCTCAGTACAAAGAGATGATAAAGAAAGTCATCGCTGCTAGTCCATCATTTCAGCCCCCTGGTTACAATAAATTGAGGACAACATTGTTAGATAGAGGGGTCACAAAGATGCAAGGGGTGATGGAAAGCCTTAAAAAAACATGGGTTGAATATGGATGTTCAATTGTCATGGATGGATGGACAAATATTCAACAAAGGCCTTTGTTGAACATCATTGTCACCTCTCCAAGTGGACCATATTTCTTAAGGGCAATTGATTGTACTGGAAAGATGAAGGATGCAGCCTTTCAATATGAGGTATTAAAAGATGCAATTGAGGAGATTGGTCCTACAAACGTGGTTCAAGTTATCACAGATGCTGCACCAGTTTGTAGGTCTGCAGGGTTGATGATTCAAAGCAGGTACAAGCATCTATTTTGGACACCTTGTTGTGTGCATGCTTTAAATAATGCACTCAAAGACATTGGTAAAATTTCTTGGATCACCCGCATTATTTTGGATGCAAGAGAGGTGCAAATGTTCATTTGCAACCACCATGCCTCTTTAGCTATTTATAGAATTTATGCAAGAAAGGAGTTCCTGAAACCGGCAAATACAAGGTATGCCACCTACTATCTCCTTCTTGACCGCATGCTAGAGGTGCAGCATGCCCTAAAGGCCACAGTTATAAGTTCTGAGTGGTCTGCATGGGGGGAATCCAAAACAGATCAAGGAAAGAAAGTAAGGCAGTTGGTGTTGAATGATGATTGGTGGGTCGATGTGAAATACATTGTCTCATTCACTGCTCCAATAGTGGAGCTAATCAGGTATGCAGATTCAGATTCCCCTTGCCTTGGGGAAATATATGAGTCAATTGATAGCATGATTGGAAAGATCAAGTCCATCATTCGTCAAAGGGAGCCCTCTTTGGTGTTATTTAATGAACTCCAAAGGTTGATTGAAAAAATATGGAACAAGTTAAACACACCTCTTCATATGGCCGCTTATGCACTTAATCCAAAGTGGTATGTGGAGAGAGAAGGTAGAGTTCCACCAATAGATGACCCTGAAGTGAAAGAAGGATTTATTGCAACCATAGAAAAGATGTATACATCAGAACAAGCAACCATAGTTCGAGAACAATTTCTTGATTTTGCTTTGTTCAGTGGCCCCATTTTCTCTAGAGCCGCAAAGGAAGATTTGTTGGGTATGGCACAAAGAAGTCCCAGTGGATGGTGGAGGATGTATGGGGATAAAGTAACAGAAATACGCATCCTTGCTATGTGTTTACTATCTCAGGTTGCCAGTTCTTCAGCTGCAGAAAGGAATTGGTCTACATTTAGTTTTATCCACTCTATTAAGAGGAATAGGCTTACCTCTAAAAGAGCGGAGAAACTAGTTTATGTTCACAGCAGTCTTCGCCTTCTTACAAGGAAGACTCCACAGTATTTACAGGGACCTGCAGCACAGTGGGATGTAGATCCTAAGGATGCTTCACAGATTGATGATGATGATGATGGGCCATCTATCCGGACAGGATTGGTTAATGTACCATTAGATGACATTGAGCGAGAGTTGCAAAGCATTGATGATGATGGGAGAGAAGATAGTGAGGCTCAAGCATTTTCGGATACACTTGATGCAGAAGATATGAATCTTTGAGTAGCTTCAACCTTCATTTCTACTATGGAATCTGCCATTTGGATATTGGCTCATATTTCCTTTTTTTGTTGTTTTGAGACATTTTGATTTTGATTTTCAGATTTTCTATTTGGCAGCTACACTAGTGACTATTTTAGTATTTTGGTTCTTGGACTATAGTCTATGACTATAATTTATAAATTATAATCCATGGTTTTCTACTTCTAGGCTCTTAATATGAGATTTTTATTTAAATTTTAATGAATTGTTCATGTTTACATCTTTATGTAATATGTTTTAGCTGCTATTTAAAGTTTGAAATGATTCATCATAGAAAGATCATTGATTATGTAGATATTAGTCTTTAGACAGTAGTAGTCTAGTAGATTACTAGATTGTAATTTGTAGGTTGTAAGTTGTATGAATAATGAAATGATTCAGCTTTTATGCCTTTAAAGTTTAAGTTATGCAATGATGACGAAATTTGTTTTTTTGATGCACAATTCTCAAAATTTGTCTTTAAAGTTTAGATTTATGATTCATTGATTTATGATTTATGATTTTAGTATTTTTAATTTTATTTATTTTCAGTGTTAATTCATGTTTAATTTTATTTAATTTTAATTTTTTTAATAAATTTTAAATAATAAATAATAAATAATAAATATAATAAATAATTGCCACACTTGTCGTCCCCAACCCGCCGTCCCCTGAAAATTTGGGGGTGCGCTCTAGCCGTCCCAGAAACTCGTCCCCGTCCTCTCACTGCCCCAATAAAGTGCAACATAGGTATATTCCCAATGCCTATATTCATTGAGTTTTGCATTGTATAAGGTAATGCGAATATTCCCCCAGGTGGTGTCAACTATTCAAGAATGATGTTGCAGTGGAGTAGCTGCAATATCCTCCATCTAAAATATCAACGCTCTCGATCACTTTGAGCCGTATTGATTGTGTTCACAGTCGTGTTCCTTCAATTGTCATCATTCATATATACAATCACAGTCTGATCTTCTTAGCATCAAGCTTATCAATCCTTGTTCAATTTCGAGAAGAATCAGTTTTTCACTTTGAAGACCTATAGTAGCATCATTAAAGGAAGCAATTCTATAGGGTATCTGAAGACCAGACCTCGCTTGTGACATAAATCACTAGAAGAAGTCAGGTTGAACATTGGATATTCCATTAGCATAAGTCAAGAATGCAGCAAGTATTCAGTCTTTAATGACAGGCATCAGAACCTGGAGGGAAGAAGACAATTCTTCTTCACTAGTTTAAAGTGCATTAACTATTTTCCACATTCTTCTGCAATAATACTGAACCTTGGAATAAATTTAGTACATCAGTTGTAGTATTTGTGGCTGAGAAGAAACTTGGCATAATTTGAAATTTCCTTGGTCTATCTAGATGTTAATATCAGGCTAGAAGCCAATATCCATGGCATAATCAGACTTGGAAATAATTCTAAGGCTAAATTCAGAGTAATTCCCTTGGTATCTTTTATTTCAGTCATTCTTACAATTTCAGTAATAAGGTTCTATTGATATACTGCTATTGAGATATTTCATTTGAATAGGAAGGGCATGTGAGAGAGTTCACCTATGTATCGCTGAGGTTTGGTATTCTAACGTGTCATCTTAAAAATAAGGAGTAGATTGATAAAAGGCCGAAGAAAGAATTAATAGGGAGCTATATTGATGACTTTGGCACATGGACCAAAGGAATAGTGACTGGCAAAGAAGCAGGTTGCAAATAGCTCTATGAATATAATTTTGGCAAGGTCACTTTCCTTATATTTAGAGGGAGTTATGGACAAGCCATGATGATTGGATTGTAAGGATGCAACTACTTCTGATTGATGACACTCTCGTTTGTCAACGTAAGAGGGAGTTGAATTTCGAAGTCAAGATGTAAGACCTAGCCTTGATGCACTATTCCCTACACTTAAGGATTGATGGTAAAGTGGCCTGCATATGTATATCTTGTGGGATACCTGATCATCACCTTATCAGACATATGTCTCGCTATGAAAGTTCTCAAGTCGATTTATGGGTGAGCCCCATATATTGGACAACTACTTATTGAGATATCTCTATGATTCTACATCTTGATGTACACTACTGAAATCTAAGGTTTCGTGAATATTTTGATGATAACTCGGTTGAAAATATGATGGATGGAAAGAGCACATCTAAGTGTAATATACTCCAGCACTACTGCAGTCGGATGTATAAATTTAAGAAACCTCTTCAATTGTCATTGTTGTATATTGCAGAATAGGATTCAGAGAATCCAATGTTTCACATAATACTGCCTCCTTATATGGTACGCTATATTGATGACTTAGCATAGGAACTGTAAAGGAAACATGCCTGAAAAGAAGCAGTGTCACTAAGTAGCTCTATGAATATAATTTTGGCAAGGTCACTTTCCTTATATTTAAAGGGAGTTATGGACAAGCCATGATGATTGGATTGTAAGGATGCAACTACTTCTGATTGATGACACTCTCGTTTGTCAACGTAAGAGGGAGTTGACTTTCGAAGTCAAGATGTAAGACCTAGCCTTGATGCACTATTCCATACACTTAAGGATTGATGGTAAAATGGTATGCATATGTATATCTTGTGGGATACCTGATCACCACCTAATCAGACATATGTCTCGCTATGAAAGTTCTCAAGTCAATTTATGGGTGAGCCCCATATATTGGACAACTGCTTATTGAGATATCTCAGTGATTCTACATCCTAATGTATACTACTAAAATCTAAGGTTTCATGAATATTTTGATGATAACTCGGTTGAAAATATGATGGATGGAAAGAGCACATCTAAGTGTTATATACTCCAGCACTACTGCAGTCGGATGTATAAATTTAAGAAACCTCTTCAATTGTCATTGTTGTATATTGCATAATAGGATTCAGAGAATCCAGTGTTTCACATAATACCACTTTATATGGTACAACAAAGGGCATTCCTATTTTATGCCATGTTTGAGTGATCTCACATTGAGAAGGATGCCTGATGGACACTTTGCTTTCTAGAAAGACAAGCTTAGGCTTGTGATCTCCCTGGGTAAGAGGGAGTAAGATCAGTTAAATATTTTCTTCATCAAGATATGCAAGAAGTAGAGGATTGCTACATGATGCCAAGATCTCTGTTGGATGTTTTCTACCACTTTTTATTTATTTTTAAGGATCCAGACAAGGAGAAAGAACCCTTGAATTTCCAATGACTAATGAAAAAACAAACAAAGACTAACAATGACAGTTATTCCGTGAACAATTGATTGACACTTAAAATAACTAGTAACACAGCTTCATAACTTGATTCTTTCCCGATGACAAGTATTTGTGTGATGTATGAATTCAAATTGAGATCAATCACAGACATGCTGGGAATTAGAAATAAAACCTACCAAAACCACAAAAAAACTAAATTGTAAAGATAAACCAAAAATCTAGATGTTTGAATTTTTATACTAAGGTTTGTTTGGCGGCATCCTGTCTAGCTGCAATGATCAAATAAAATGTACATTGTGGAATCAGGGAAGATCGTGTTGATTATGGTAGCTGAAGCAAACTTTATCAAACAAGTAACTTGCCAAAGAAATTTTGTGGGGGCAGTATGCAACAACCCTTTTGATGTATGTACACAATACACATGGAATTTGTTAACAAGAAGTCATAATTTTGGAGTCTCTGGTATAACAGACAATACATGGAACCTTCAAAATGCCAAAATCTAAATAGAAGTTGAAGATTGAAACAGGGGACTCAATTGGAGAGAAGGATTGATTTCACATAGTTCCTTCATGTGAATAAATGGAAAAATAATTGCAAGCCGATGGTATCAATAACAACGCAACACCAAAATAAGTAATATTAGAGATGAAACAAACCAATGCAAAATAGTGATAAGTTAACAAGGGGAAAATGAGTTTTCTTTGGTTGCAAGTCAAGGTCATTTTGTACATTCTCACAGACTTAACAATATAAGTCAAAACAGTGAAGGATACAGGTATTTGCACAAACATGCCCTGTTATCACTTGGACTCTTCAATGCCAATTTACCATCCATCCATCTATCTACATATGCTTGAGTGTGTATGCATAAGGACACAGAAAGGGCCTTAAAAAAGGATTTGTACCTAACATCGTCGGATTCTTCTGTGATAACAGTGACACCCTATCTGTCCAATAGAGTTGAAGGGTAAGTTACATGGCAAATTCAAACCCAAGTACAGGCACTTTTAGCATATTGCTTGTTTAAATTTATATAGATGAAACAACTGAAAATGAAACCCGCCAATTTTTTCAGAACTAAAAGGGAGTTGTGGTGAATTTGAAGGAGATGAATAAATTTAAGTCCGGCTTGATCAAACTCTTATGGGTTTCTGCAAGTCTGTTTGTTGCTTGCGGTGATATTGTTTTGGGGATTTCCGAGGGCCGATGGTTAGCCCTATGAAGAATTCTCACGCCATTATGATTGAAAGATGTGGCACAAAATTCAAATGATAATAATCCTTATAGAAGTAAAACCATGACGACAATGAAGTTAAATTTAAGAGTGTATAGTTTCTAACTTGAAATTAGCGGGAAGATGACCTTTGAAATATTTTTTTTAAACTAGTAGGTTTAGGTAAATTGAATAGAAGGTTTTTTTTTTTTTTTTTGAAAAAGTGGGGGGGGGGGGAATTTTATGGTTTCTAGGTTTTCGCACTTTGTGCATTGGGACGATCAATGGCGACAGTCATTGTAGCTCTGATGGCTTATAGGAACTGCCTCACCACTTGTACGCACATGTAGGGTCTTCATTAAATGCTCCTCAAAATCCTAATCGGTCTCCCTTCAAACTCTTGTTTAACACTCCTAGTTTTTGTTTTGCGCATTTTTTAGTTATCTGTTGCATCGTTGTTCCCTTTTTGCATCCTCCTAGTGTGGAAGCCAATCCAGCGTTTGAGACTCTCCCTCACAGTGCAGATTTTGTAACAGTTTTGTGATTCATCTCTCTATGGTCTCAGTATGGTTAGCCCCAAAGACCATGTCGACTTAGAACCGAAACTGGAGGACATTCTGTCGGTCTAAGGGTTGGAACCAACCCAACAGAACCTAGAGAAGGTCAAAATGCCAACGAGGTCTCCACTTGGCAAGCAAGGTGTTATTGAGCTGGAATGGGAAGTCGGTGGTGGTTTAGGTTTTTTGGAGCAGTCAAGAAGCCTCTCATCAAAGGTGGTATCCTGGCTGCAGGCAACGGAGTATTCAGTCGGTTTGGAGAATGCAGTTTTACAAAGAGTTGAAGGTTGTGTTTCCCCGACAAATTTTCGGGTAAGATATTTATGTCTCTCTTATTCCTTAATTGGTGGTATCGAAGACGTGGTAAAGGGCAGTAGTATGCTAAGGCATGAAGGTTTAAAATCTTGTTTAATTGAGGAGGTAAAGGCGGTGTCCCTGGGAGTGGGTCAGCATTTGGATAAGACTCGGGGATGCAAAATCCCACTAGTTGTTTTCCCTAGTCTGGTGTCTGAGCAGGCTTTGTTTTCAGAGCGTTCTGGTGATAATGAAGGGTTTTTTGGGGAGAATCTGTTTAAAGGATTCCCGATTTTGGAGGAGTCATATACAAATTTTTGGCATGCAGAAGAAAGTAGGTAGGAAGGTAATATCTTCTCTCAGAAAATCCAAGGAATAGATACTGACATCTCTCTGGGGCTGAAGGAGAACCACCTACTTCTTGACCCCAAGACTCAGTCTCCAGGAGTCGAGGCACCTCCTCAGAGCGGTGAGTCGCCGGTTTCTTTGCTAGAACAACTCGTTGAGGAAGAACTACAGAATGATGAAGCTCTCAACACTTCTTTTGGTATTGGGCAGACCTTTGGCTCCAAGAGAAAGAAGGGGAAAGTAATCAGGAAGAAGGAGGTTAGGCCAAACTTGGTATTGGGAGTGAAAATTTCATTGGACGAGGCGTTGGCAACCTTAGAATTTATCCCGGTGGGGCGTGCGAAAGGTCGTCAATATTCCTCAAATTATATCGCAGAGTTGATACATAAGTCTTGGAGTGGAGGTCTGACCACTCAAACAGAGGTTATCATCTTGACCAGAGGTTGGTTTATGGTCAGGTTCACAAATGAAGAAGCAGTGGAATGGGTTCTAGAAAGGAACTGGGGCTTTGGCAATTCCCCAATATTCTTCAAAAAATGGATGCCATTATTCGACGCACAAAGAGAAAGGCTCGAAGAAATACCGGTTTAGGTGCGTCTGTCGGCCCTCGCGCCCAGCTCTGGTCGATGGGAGTGCTCAGAGCCATTGAAAATATGTTGGGCACATTTCTTGAAGCGGATATGTCATTCCTAGTGACAAAAGAGAGGAAGGTTGCTCAAATATTGCTTCGGTTGGACCCAAGAGAAGGGCTAGCAAATATGATGCAGATTCAAGTGCATGGCCACTCTTTCTCTCAAATTCTAGATTGTGAGTAGTTAGCATTATTTTTCCATCATTGTCATAAGTATGGTCATCTGGCAAGGGATTGTCCTTTAGGCTTCCGTAGACGCAAGAGACATTGGGAAGAGCCCGAACTTGAGGGCAGTATTGGGGAAGAGGTGGAGGTCGAGGTACAATAGGAGGAGTTGGATACTCAGCATGATGGCTTCATTGATCCCATGGAAATTTAGCTGCCACCACAGGGGGACAGGCGAAAGTAGTAGACACAACTCGGGAAAGTCAGGGCGAAGTGGAACTCACGCGACAGGTACCTCTTCCCACGGGTACTAATACTCCCCCTACTACTCCTATGTCTGTTAATTTATTTCCTCGATCTGTTTGTCTCAAGCTTAGTCCCTCTAGCCATAAACCTTTTGAGTCATGTTCCCTTGTTTCTGATCTTATAGCTCTTGAAAGTATCATCTCTGCCATTCCTGAGTTATCTTTATCCGACATTCCCCTATTACCTGAAGAGCATCCCTCGGGCATTGTGTGCCCTATTGAAATTCCTCATTATAACCTCAGGCCGAGAGACAAAAAATATGGTATTGTTATCCCTATTGGAGGTCTTAGGATCCACTTGGAACCCTCTGTTCCTAATAAAACGAGAGGCAAAAAATCGAACATCTCCAAAGCAAAGTTGAAAGAAAAACTCGATATTGATGATGGCAAGAAATTATCCCTTAAAGGGGCGCTTAGAACAGCGATGTCCCCTATCATGGTTTCTCGATGATTTTGATGTCCTACAACTGTAGAGGGCTGGCCAGTGCCCACAAAAAACTGGCTCTAAAAAGTCTCTTCAGTTTAGTGCATTGCGATATTATCTTGCTTAAAGAAACATGGGTGAAGGGGACATGGTGATGAAGTTTTTAACCCAAATTCTTCCTGGGTGGTCTTTATTGGCCCTTGATGCATCTGGGAAATCGAGAGGATTGGATTTGGGATTCAGAGATCAGAGCATCAAACTTCTGAATTCCTGGGGGTCTGATCTGGCTCTCAGGGACAAGGTCTTTTCTTCTGATCTCGGGTTACAATTCTCCATTATAGATATCTATGACCCCTGCCAAGATAGGGTAAGCTACTAGAACTCTTTCTTCTCAAAGTCTCTCATAAACAACTTTATAATAATCCTGGGAGGGATTTTTAATGTCTCTTTGGGTTTGTCTGAGCCTTGGGGGCCTCACGCCCAAACAAATTCCTTGGCGAAATTATTTCTAAATAAATTCAGGAGGGGTAACTTCATTAATATAGATCCAATCAAGTGTAGTTGGGTTTACCACTATATGTATCAATACAAAAGGTATTATTTTTGAGTTCCGAGTGATTGATTTATTTGTCTGTGGACCTATATCAGTTATCCAGGTCTCTTTTCTTTCTCCACTCTCTTCCTCACCTACAAATGGAATCCTTAGATTTAAATTAATATATGTACATTTCAGCCTATTCTGAAGGACTACAAGGTTTTTGTGGGAAGCAGGATGGCCTACCAAGTATTGGGAGTAGGTCACTATTGAGAGGGATCCTCTAACATCGTCTCTTGGAAAGGGAGGATCACGATAGTATTAGAGGATAATGGGGTGGGAGATTTTATCAAAAACACAATTCCACCACCGCAAGATCCCCAATAGTTGGCCCAACATAATAAGAATGACATCGAAGCCAATTTGATACAAATTTGATAAAATTAAGTTTTGATAAATATTGCTTTTTAATTTTATCAGGGAAAAAATTTTGGATTCCCCTAAAAATCTGCACTTGTTATGTGTATTGCAGATGTGGATTTAAAAATTAGAATATGATGAGTTTGGCCCTTCAATTATTCACAGGAAGTGCTTCTAGAATTTTGGATGTTTGGTAATTCTATCTAGAAGGAGAGTT
This sequence comes from Pinus albicaulis, assembly GCA_034641835.2. Taxonomy (NCBI): domain Eukaryota; kingdom Viridiplantae; phylum Streptophyta; class Pinopsida; order Pinales; family Pinaceae; genus Pinus; species Pinus albicaulis. Next base: position 1,096,635,458 of record CM076572.1, on the reverse strand, counting down.
GGATGCATATGCCTTGGTAGTTTTAGGTTCGATGGAGGAATAACATTGTAAGGAGATGATTTCTGTATTTATTTATGCACTAACTTTCTTGAGTCGGTTTTTGGGTTTGGGTTGTTCATTGTGTTGGATTCATGAAATAATTTGAGCCTGCGCTAAAGGATTGCATTGGAATCCTTGCATTGGACAAATTCAACTCATGCTAGTATTTTCTGCCCTATTGTGCTTGATTCATTATATTTTCTTACATATATTCAGATGGATTGGGAAATATTTAGCATGTATGAAATGTCTCTGCGTGATTATGATCATTGTAAGAGGATGAGCTGTTACCATGTTGTTGAAAACTTGTTGCATGTTTTGTTTTGAATTTCTTTGCACAATTGTAGCTTTGAACATAGTATTTACTTCTCACATCCTAATATTCCTAAAAATGACTTCTCCAACTCTGTTTAATCAAATAAATGCATCCCAACTAAATGGGTGCATAGTCATTATCACGAATTCATTTATTATCACTTTGAAAGATTGGCACAAAACACTTAATGAACAGATGGGTCATTTTAGATACATCTTAAGAGAAGAAGCAATGTATTCAATAGCCATAAGATAAAATCAAAATAAACAAGATCTTGTGAATCGTTGAAAGAATAGAGACACCTATACTAAATCTAACAAACTGCCTTGTGATAGAGATCAACAATAAGTCCCTTGTTCCAGTATATTTTCTATTTCATCTGGTAGCCCACAACCATTAATGTGAACAACATTAGGATTATCTATAGATCTGCCCACATCAAGTGTTATTCCAAGGATCTGCCCAAAGATAGAATATAGTCAGATATTGATACGTTGCAAGAGAGCATTATGGTGGACATGCTGAAGTTGAACATAGCCAGTCTCTTTAATTTCAAGATATGTACATGTTTCAGGGATGGATTAATAACTTAATGAAACGTTGGTTTTGTACCAGTCACCTATAAGTAGAGTTATATCACCATCAGGCGGAGGGAATAGAACAAGGATCAAGGCCCTGCTAGCTACATTTAGTCCTTCAAAGCCCCCTGCAGCTTTCTGCAAATACAATGATGGAAATTAATAGTATCTACCTATCAGATCCTTCACTTGGAACTTTTCCATAAATTTATTTTTTTCTGGTGGTATGGGGCAGTTTGTGCTAGGTACTCCATATTTCCACGAATTTCTCCATTATCTGGTGGTCTGTGATCTTCTATAATAGTTGGGGCCTCAATAGGAATGTGCATGTACTGTTTGATGTGTTCTAGGTTTTGTATACTTTTAACAAACGATTTGTTCAATGATAGACCATAAGAGAAGGCCATCCCAACAAAACTTGCACCAATTAAAATTGTTAGTAATGATCATCTTATACATAAAAGTAATCAGTAATAGCAGAAATCACCCACAATTTACATTTAGTTTCATTGTTCATACCAGGATTTGAGTTTCCATGTGGGAGTAGAACCATAGAAAGAGAAGAGGAGCCAAGAATAGTTGCATTTAACACCTCTAGACTCTGAATCAACCATTCAATGGATCAGAAAGTGTGGAAAAATGGGCTCAATTTTTTGTCAATAAGGTCTAAGTTCTTCTTCAAGCACTGATCCTCAACCCTGAAAGCCCTAATGCTCATTGTTATTACTATGGACTCGCCAAAATGATTTGCAATGGGTGATTTTGTTGTACCATTTAGTCTCATCAGTTATAGCAGAAGCAAAATAGTCTTCTCAAATACCACTACCTTGTCTCCTGAATTGTGCATCGCCGGCATGCCATTGCCCTCATTCTTCCCATCACGCTGTGCATCATCGGCATTCCATTACCCTCATTCTTCCTGCCACGCTCCATAGAGGCCTTCCTCAATTTTTTTAATGTGATTGCTTCTTCCTGCTAAGTTGTGCATCGTCGACATGCCATTTCCCTCATTCTTCCGGCCATGCTCCATAGAGGCCTTCCTCCATAATGTGATTGCTACTTCCCGCCACGCTCCATAGAGGCCATCCTCAAAAATTTTAATGCCATTGTTGCTTCATAATTAAGGCACAAATTAGGCACGATTTTTGAAAGCTATTAAACTCTCCGTGTGGTTGGACTCTATATTGGCTTTGACAAATAATGTTCACGGTTTTAATTTGTGTTGTTTTCAAATATGGCTTTCATTTAGTGATTTTTTTGAGCAAATTTTGAATATATCTTTTATTTTTGAGTGAACACAATAAAAATAATACTCCATTAAGGGTTGGAAAATTAAAACTTTTATGTGTAAAGAGAGACAATTATGTTAAATACGAGGAAGGGGTAATATTTATTTGTGGAGAAATTTTGACAAGAGTGATAATAAATTAGGGTAAAAAGGATTATTAAGGGAAAAAGAGTAACTGGTTGGTTGGTTGGTTTAATTGATTATTATCAATGTTGTATTATTTGTTTAGTTCTTTATTTCCCCTAGTTAGGTTCAAAATCCTGATGAGACATTTGTCCTATCTTTATAACACTTGAAAAGTAGAAGCCTTTAAGGAGTAGGACCACCTCGCAAGTGTATCTCCAAACGTCTTGACCCTTCTTACTAAATCACGTGTTATTAGTATATATTAGCAGCATATTGGGTATACTTTTGCGTTATAGTGGAAATCATTCGATTTCGTCTCAAGTATAGCTCAAATCACTTTGATTAATTACCAGTGTTGAATTTCTCTATAAACTTTTCTTAGAAGTAAAAAAGAACACGACTTTCAATCTAGAAGGGTAGTTTCCCCAAGGAATGCGACCACCCCACATGTGTATTTAGAGATGCCTTAACCCTTTCTAAATCGTATGTTATTATTATAGACTTGCAACATATTGAAAATACTCTTGGGTTAGAGTGGAAGTCATTTCAGTTCATCTCAAATGTAGCTCAAGCTACTCTAATGATAAATATATATTATTTTTTCTATTTATGACAAGGATATTGACTATGTTAATATGTGTTGTGGTTAATAATTTTAATAGCAACTTCTATGTTGGTTTAGTAGTGATTGTATAAAATTGTTCTAATTTTATCATTATAGATGGATTCATGGACCCCATTAAGAGGGTCATTGAATCCATCTACCTAAATTTTAACATTGCGGACGAGGGTCTCTAAATTTTAACACTTCAGATGGACTCGGAGACCCATTTGTCTCTAAATTTAACACTGTAGATGGATTCAAAGAAGGGGGTCTCTGAATCCATTGGCAGTGTTAAAGTTTAGAGACAAAAGAGTATTCATAATTTTAACATTGTAGATGGATTCATAGACCCATTTGTCTCTAAATTTTAACATTGCCGTTGGATTCAAAGACCCCTGTAGTGAAATGTAATATTTCACTATGAAAATTTCAATTTTCCATGTCTAAAGAGACACAATTTAAAATAACTAACATAAATGACTAATTCATATACTTGTTGTACTTATTATTTGGTCATGTTTTTATTCTTGAACTATAATAGTCATTTATGTTGATCATTATTAATTGTGTCACTTATTATCTAGTCATATATTTTAATCCTAGACTAAATTAGCCATTTATTTTAGTCGCTTTTAGTTTAGTCACTTATTATTTAGTCGTATATTTTATCCTTAGACTAAATTAGTCATTTTTAGTTCAGTCACTTCAAATTGCTCAAATTTAGTAGTAATTCACTTCAAATAATTGCGGTGACTAACTTTTTTAGTCACCTAGTGACACATATATATACACGCACACATATGTATGTATGTACATGCATGAATACATACATATGTGTGTGTAAGAGATTTAACGTGTAAGAATCCACATATAAGGTTGTCAAGCATATACATATATATGAATCAATAATGTTGAATGGTTTCAAACACATAGGAATGCAAGTAATGGTCATCAATGAAGACTAATAATTAAATTTTTCATAAAGACAAATTCAAATATATATATATATATATATATATATATATATATAATCATGATCCAAGGCAACATCCCTTCAATGCTTTGATACCCAATAATCCAATTTACTGTTCATTTATTCAAGTATCCATATTGGTTAGATGCAGATATATTTAAACAATAATCTTTAAACATTATCAAATACATGCATGCATACATACATATACGCTATGTCACAGGGTTTACTGAATTTGAAGCTAGAGGTTTGAAATTCAGCGATCCCAAAAATAAATTTCAAATTCATTCAGGTTCGACAAAACTAATATTCAAACCTCGACAAATTCTGACCTCAATGAATTCGAACCTGAAGGCGAACCTAAAGACGAACCTAAAGCTGAATTTTATAAATTTTTAATTTTTCGAGGGATTGAGGTTAGAGCTTGGGCAGTTTTTGTCAGTTGTTTTAAGGTTTATGAGAAAAACCATGGGCAACACATGGTTTTATCTTGTTCCACTTCCTGCCAATTAGTTTCTTGCAGTGGCCACTAGTTTGGATTTATTTACCATGGTTGTCGATAGATTTTCACAAGCCAATTTCAGTTTGAGTGTACTCACTCTATTGTGCTCAGTGTTGCCGCTGTGTGTTGTATTTTCTGCAATTTCCTGAATTCAATTTTTAGAGGCTGCCTGTCCCCACCACCCGGAGCGAGAAGTGAATAGTGGTTTTCATTTGTGGCTCGTGGGTGCTTACTACTATTCATATAGCTTTATTGATTGATTTTGATTTTTTATTATTTATGTCACACACACACACACACACACACACAGATATATATGTGTGTGTGTGTGTGTGTGTGTTGAAAAATATGTATAGTCGAACTTAATGTCGAATATCATTGTAAAATTTGAATTTGAATCGAACTTAATCGTTGCCGAACTCAAATTTGAACCCGAACCGTGTGACATGGCATATTTGTAAGTATGAAAATATATATGTTTGTTGATAATTACACACGTATGAGACTGAAATTTATTCTCAAAAACAAAATGTAGGAGACTGGAATTTAATATGCAATTCTAATTCACGATTTGCAAGCCCCTAAGAAACCAGTGGCGCTCAATCATAAAACCATCAAACAAGCAATAATAAAGTGCAAAACACCCAATCAATGCAAGCATTATGCATACCTTTCAATGAGACAAAGCCTCTCTCTCTAGCCACTTCCATGAAGTCTTAAACTTGGTATTGTGCCCAATGTTATGAGAGTCTAAGACAAGCCACCATGAGCTTATATATTTGGGTGGATAAGAAAACTTTACATAAAATGACAACTCAATACAACTTGAGTGGGCCTAATAGTTAAGAACATGTCTTCCTTCCCGAAATATCAAAAGTTCAAATCCAAACAAGAGTAGGGTATGTACACCCACATAGACTTTATTCAAATCATCGCATGGAGGGGATACATTAGTGTTTGGCTAGGTACATTATTATATAAAATCACTTTTTACTTTCTTGAAGAGGATGACGTAGCAAAAAACACAAACAAAGTAATTTGTAGATCAATATGTCTACATGTTAATCCAACCTAGCCTTCAAATTATCCATCTCCATGTGTAGAATAAGTAGTGATTAGCCTTTATTCCATGTTGATAACACTTAAATAATGCACTCTGTGCACTTTTTGTGAGCTTACATAGTTCAAGATAAGTTTATTAATCTCTAAAAAATGACTAAGGTAGATCAATCAGACTACTCAATGAGTTAATACACGAGTGACAATACATAGAAAGAGTTTAAAGGTCACTCCTTAATAGCAAAGATAACCTGTAAGATATGCGCTCTACCAGAGAAAAGCCAAAGTGAAATACGGAGCCATAGAAGAGAGTACAAAGGAAAAGGCCTCACAGATTTAAGTGCTTGTTGTTGAAAGGAGGAGAGGAGGGGTTATCCTTCATTAATGTATCCAATGTCAAAAGGGAAAATCTCTACCGTCCTAGGACAAAGGAAGCAACCTCTCAATAGAGGACTACCTAGAAGAGTTGGATCTAGACGAAGGGATGTCTCCTTGTCTAGGTAGAGATGGCCCACCATTGGAAACTAGAGGACAAGGGCTACCTATTGCTCAAACAAATAAAAAAGGATCAAATCTCAAATTCAATCACATAAAATCATAACATAGGCATTCCTTATGCTTTAGATAATGCAATCAAAAGATCTTACAGTATAATTATAGTACTGAAACCCTTAGAAAATGAAAGCATCGGACCCTTTCAACAAATTTAAATTTAAAAACAATGAATATTTTTCTTAAGGGAGAAACACCAAATATACGGTCCAAATGATAACTCAACTAATGATTTGAACAACGAAACTTCAATGGACTAATGGTGCTTTTTTATTTTGTTGCAATTGCCTTTCCTACTATGTAAACAAATAATGCCCATGGGATTCGAGCCATGGGTATTAACAATTTTGTAGGAGTCGATATGCACTCAAATAAGTAAAAAAATACAATTATGTTTGGAAATTTTTAGTGCATTTTCACTTATCTACTAGACCACATGAATTACAAGAGGATATGTTGTATAATCAAATGTTGAGGCAAATCAATTCCAACTTCAAGTCCAACACTAATATGAAATGGATCATTATATAATTTTTCATCTATCTTGTTACTTTGAAGGTGAAAAAATTAGAGGAATTGGCCTGTAGGGTGCATTTTAGGGGCAAGTCTTAGTTTAGTGGTTTGGAGTCTAGAAGCTTCTAGAGCCAAATCAATGCATCAAATGAAACTTTTGGGTCAATTTTTTTTTATCATAACTCCCTACCCCTCGATGTTGTTTTTCACATTGAAAGCTTTCCAAAAAGGCAAAAATCACCTCCATCAAAGTTTGCACGAGGAAGTTTTGCCTCTAACAAGTTAACTTCCCTAAAGACCACCTATTAAATTTAGGTAACGATGGTGTTCTATGATTGAAGCACTATTACTTCAATATTTCTTAGGCCCAAAACACAATAGCAATCACATAAAATTGAAAGTAAAATGCTGATAGAACACAATAATAGATCAATAGAAGACAAGCCAAGTATAGATCAGATTTACAATTCCTTTTGTCCAGCAAAGATATGAGATATTGTGTTGTTACAGCGGTCAGCATGATACTTCAACCAACGAAGTCTTTCTCAGTCATACAACTCATCACAAGTGAGCGCAAGTCAAACCAGGGACAACGCAGAAAATTCAACCCAGGCAGCTTCTAAAAAGTCAACGCAACAAACTAGGGCTTTGATAAAAATAGCCCGAAATTCCTCGATTTTAGTGCCCAGCTGTACGACCCCCTAAAATCGGAATTTCTGCAGAATATTGAGGACAAACGACCTAAGGTTGACCATGGTCAACTTTGGTCAACGATGCAGTAGAAAATCCCTAAACAAATCAGCGCAGAAAACAGAAAGCCCTAAACAGATCACCGCAGAAAACAACAGCTTCGCTCCACACGTGTGAGGGAAAAAGGCCTCCAAAGGCTATCGAAACAATCAGATCATAATGAGAGAATGTGTGATGAGATGATGAGAAAATGACCTCCAAGTCTCTCCAATTTATTTTCATCAATGAGGGTGTGTGACACATCTCTTAGGCATGTGGGATAAATCTGGTTGATCTTGCACATGTGGAAAATAAATTCAAAATCAATGTTCTGCTCATCCGATCAAGATGATCTACAGATCAATCTTGCACCTCTCCAAAAGAGGAATCCAACAAAAATATGACCATCATGATATGAGCAGTGCAACATGGAGTTTGAACCTAGTTGCCCAAAATTAACACTCCCTCTCAACTAGGGAGAACTCAATCTGTCCACAAGTGCCGTCAATCATGTGCCAAACCAAACATCGTTTGTCATCCCACTGTAACTTGGTTTGTTGGCTCTTTATTTAAGAACAAAAGGTAGTCACAAAGACATCACACATAGCTGACTTGAAGTCATCTTAGAGGTAAGAACCTCTCTCGGACTCAAAAGAGTCTCATAGTAACCCGAAGTCAAAGGATAAAACCTCATCATACTTGATCCCAGATCAAGGTGTTGGACATGTGCCATCTTAGACATAAAGAGTACGGAAATCTCCGATGCGTCCATCGGTCTTGCTATGGTCTCTATCCACATTTCCCACCTCATTGGCCAAATGAGGTAATTGCGAGCTTGAAATGAAATGGGGTAGGATGCGTGGGGCACAAATCAGAGAGAGGCAAACCAACTCAATATCCTAACGGTGGGGCAGAATCACAAGAAGGTTCGGCAAGCCTAGCCCCGTATGTGCTTATAGCTCCAAGAAGCTATCCCCAAGCCCCCTGGAGCTCCGAGATCTCATAGTCCAACTCAAGCAGGACCCTCAAAATAGGGTTTTCCATGATTCCAAGCTTCTCACGGAAGGTTAGGAACTTGACCTTCTCTAGGGGCTTCATAAGAATATTAGCGACCTACTCATCAAATCCTATATGATCGAGCCTTACGGCGCCTCACTGTACCATATCCCAGATAAAGTGGTACCTGATATCAATATGCTTGGATTGATCATGGAACACGAGATTCTCGGAAAGAAGAATCCCACTCTGGTTATCACAAAGGCGGTGGTATCTAGCACATGCCCGAACAACTCATTGAAAAGCTTTCGCAACCAAAAAGCTTCACAACAGGCCATACTCGATGCAATGTATTCAATCTCAGCGGTGCTCAAAGCCACCGACTTCTGCTTCCTACTAATCCAAGATATTCAAGAAGAACCCAAGGTGAAGTAACATCCAGATGTGCTCTTGCAATCCACCACACTGCCAGCCCAATCGAAATCATTATATCCATCGAGTCTCAAACTCCCAATAGTGTATCTCATCCCATGGTTGATTGTGCCCCGAAGATATCTCAACAGATTCTTTGCACCAATCCAGTGAATGTGATGAGGTTCAACCATATGTTGACTCAAAGTGTTCATTGCAAAAGATACGTCTAGACGAGAGTTCACTAAGAACATCTGGGCACCTACGAGTTGTCGATACTCGGTCAGATTTGTTAGCACGAGCCCAACAACGTTTCCACTCAACTTCTTAAAGTTGAGTTCCATCAGTGTCGACACACACTTACAGTCCACCATACCAAATATTTCCAGCAACTTTACAACATATTTTCCTTGAGAAAGGAAAATCTCGCCTGGCCTCTGCCAGACCTCCAAGCCTAGGAAGTAGTGCATCAGTCCAAGGTCTTTCATCTCAAACTTGGAAGCTAGCTCCCTCTTACACTGATCAATGAGAGGGTCAGCACCTGTCAGGAAGAGATCAAGGTGTTTGACATGTGCCATCTTAGACATAGAGAGTACGACAATCTTTGATGCGTCCATCGGTCTTGCTATGGTCTCTATCCACATTTCCCACCTCATTGGCCAAATGAGAGGTACTTCCCATGAGTTCGAAACTCCATGGGTAGGATGCATGGGGCACAGATCAGAGAGAGGCGAACCAAATCAATATCATAACGGTGGGGAATAAGCACAACAAGGTTCGACTCCCCAAGCCCCCTGGAGCTCCAAAAGCTCATAGTTCAACTCAAGCAAGACCCTCAGAATAGGGTCTTTCCACGATTCCAAGCTTCTCACAGAAGGTTAGGAACTTGACCTTCCCCAGGGGCTTCGTGAGAATATCAGCGACCTACTCATCAATTCCTATATGATCAAGCCTTACGACACCTCGCTAAACCATATGCCAGATAAAGTGGTATTTGATATAAATATGCTTGGATCGATCGTGGAACACAACATTCTCAGAAAGAAGAATCCCACTCTGGTTATCACAAAGGCGGTGATATCTAGCACATGCCCGAACAACTCATTGAAGAGCTTTCACAACCAAACAGCTTCACAACAAGTTATACTCGATCCAATGTATTCGATCTCAGCGGTGCTCAAAGCCACCGACTTCTGCTTCCTTCTCATCCAAGATATCGAAGTAGAACCCAAGGTGAAGCAGTATCCAAATGTGCTCTTGCGATCCAACACACTACCAACCCAATCAACATCAGTATATCCATGGAGTCTTAAACCCCTAGCAGTGTATCTCATCCCATGGTTGATTATGCCCCGAAGATATCTCAACAGATTCTTGGCACCAATCCAGTGAATGTGATGAGGTTCAACCATATGTTGACTCAAAGTGTTCATTGCAAAACATACGTATGGACGAGAGTTCACTAAGAACATCTGGGCACCTATGAGTTGTTGATACTCGGTAGGATTTGATAGCATGAGCCCAGAAGCGTTTCCACTCAACTTCTTAAATTTGAGTTCCATCAGTGTCGACATACACTTACAGTCCACCATACCAAATCTCTCCAATAGCTTCACAACATATTTTCCATGAGAAAGGAAAATCACGCTTGGCCTCTGCCAAACCTCCAAGCCTAGGAAGTAGTGCATTAGTCCTAGGTCTTTCATCTCAAACTCGGAAGCTAGCTCCCTCTTACACTGATCAATGAGAGGGTCTGCACCTGTCAGGAAGAGATCGTCCACATAGAGAACCAAAATGAGAGGCCTTTCTCTATAAACCTTAAAAATAAAGGTTCAAATCACCATTACTTTGACTGAAGCCCAGCTTCATCAAGTAGCTATCTATCCTCTCGTACCAAGCCCTGGGGACTTGCTTCAACCCATAGAGGGATTTCTTCAACCTACATACATGGGTGTCTCTATCTCGTACTTCGAACACCATAAGTTGCTCCACACACACATCTTTCTTTCTATATCCATGCAGAAAAGTGGTCTTCACATCCATCTGATGTAGACTCCATCCTTGCGTAGCGGCAAGGGAAATAATAGATCGGATGGTGGTATAGTGGGCCACAGGTGAAAATATATCATCATAATCTATGCCTTCTTTTTGAGAGAAGCCTCGGGCAATGAATCTTGCCTTGTACTTTTCAGCACTTCCATCAGATCCATGCTTGATCTTACAGAGCCATTTCGAGGTGACAATAGATTTGTCCTCTGGTCTTGGGACCACTTCCTAGACATCATTCTTCATAATGGACTCATATTCTTTGTGCATAGCATCCTTTCAAACTTGATGCTTTACGACTCTTCTTTAAATGTTCTAGGCTCAGATTGTACTATCGTACTCATGGCTGCTAGATACCCTTGGTATCGATTTGGCTTCTTGCTTTCATAGAATGTCCACCTTGGGGCAATATGTCTCTCGACATCTTCAAGAATATCCCTATGCCATGAGGGTCTTCTCTTATTTGAAGGAGGTGGATCAATGGGATCCATAGGTCCTTCAACATCGGGCATCAAGTCATCCTTCGGCTATGCCAACTTCCATGCTTCTTCATCTTCTTTGTCTTCCTTGGAGCTAGGAAAATTTCTTACTTTCTTGAGGGCAACATCTTCATCGAAGGTGACATCACGGCATATTTCCACTTCTCTTTGGCCAGGCACATAGATTCTATATGCCTTTGAAGTTTCACTATAGCCCACAAACATTACCTTCTTTGCAGAAGCATCCAACTTGCTTCTCTTTTCTTTTTGCACATGAAAGTAAATAGGCTAACCAAAAACTCTAAAAAGAGAAACATCAAATTTCTTACCAGAGAAGAATTCTTCGGGAGTTTTGGAGTCCAGAGTGGAATGCAGGCAGTTGTTTTGAACATACACAACAATGTTCATAGCTTCTCCCTGTACAAACTTCAGAAGACCTTGGTCACACATTATGGCGCGGGCAGCTTCCACAATGGTCCTCTTCTTTCTTTCAGCAACACCATTTTGCTCAAGACTGTACGCAATTGTGGTCTCCCTCTTAATGTCAGCTTCTCTAAAAAAGTCATTAAACTCATTTGACTCATACTCGGTCCCATTGTTGGTCCTCAAAAATTTGATTTTCTTCTCGGTCCAGGTCTTGCAGAAGAAGTCATCTGTAAAAGTCATGTAATAGGAACATCTTCCCAAGGATATCATGGGAAGCATGCCACAAAATTCATAATGTATCAACTGTAAGATATTAGTTGTCTTTGTGACACTTGAGGGGAATGGTCCCCTTGTATGCTTCCCCTTGACACAACCTTGACATATACCTTCATGATCATCTCTCAATTAGGGCATCCCTATCACCACCTTCCTTGCTTCAGGAAGGGCTTTCTAATGAAGGTGTCCAAACCTCCGATGCATCACATGTATCACATGTCATAGCCCCCAATGGACTTCCTCCAACCTGGTAGAGTGTATCTACTCTAAAACCAATAGAAAGAGCTTCCTTGAAGTTATTCTTCCATATAAGTACCTTTCCATCAATGAATGCCACCTTGAACCCTTTCTCTTCCATTTCCGAAATGGACACAAGGTTCTTCTTCAAATTAGGTACATACAACACATCTTGTAATCAGATGACTTGACCTTGAGATAAAAGGAGGGTCACAGTCCTTGTCCCTTTCACGGGATAGGTGGCATTATATCCATGGATCATTTCCAGATTAGTATCCTTCTCAACCAAATCATAAAGGGATTCTTTATAGCGAGTGAGGTGCCTTGAAGCACCACTATCAATTAACCATACATCCAGGGTGTCGATTGGAGATGCAGCAGAGAGGGAAAATAAAAGAATAAAATCGTTTCTCTTATTATCAACAACATTAGACTCATCGTACCTGGAATTTCTTGACCTCTTGAAAGGTTGTCCATTTCCATTACGATTAGAGGGAGCCTTTATTTTTCCTTGGAACCTGTTGTTCTTGCCATTCCTTCTATAGTTGTTGTTGTCATCATCTCTGGGAGAGTCCCTTATATTAGGGCACTCTCTTGCATAGTGACCAGTCTTGTTACAAGTGTAACATCTTCCCTTCCATCCTTTAGGCCCCACTCTACCATAGTTTTTATTTCTCGGGCCACCATGGTTCTTCTTTGCATGAGAAAAAAAGGCAATAGGGTCACTTCCATTACCATTAGAGGCATACTCCATCATTCTTGTTTCCTCTTGAGTGCATCTCATCAATATTTCATCAAAATCAGGAATCACATTATTATTCAGAATAGTGGTATTGAATACATGCCAATCACGGGGGAGACATCCAAGTGCAATAAGAACCATCTCTCGATCAGATATTGATTCCCCAATAGCTAGGAGGATATTCTTGATTTCAGTGAGCCTCATAAAATAGGATTGAATAGATTCATCCTTACCCTTCTTGATATTCTTCAATTGATTCTCGAAGAAGAGGATTTGATAAGCATTGCTAGCCCTCAACATGCTCACCAGCTTATCATACATCTCCTTAGATGTCTTTAGCTCAGGAATGTAAGCAACCAAGTGCTTATGAATAGAATCCTAGATAATCATCTTTGCTTTGATTTCCCCCTTTCTATGCTTTGTCTTTGTGGCAGCAACTGCATTTCATGGAGGCTCTTGGGTCTTCCCCTGTACATAGCCTATGACATCTTAATCTTAGAGCACCAAATCCAAGGACATATTCCATGAATGATAATCAGACTTATCAGTCAATTTATCATCAGCCTTGAAACCCTTGTTGGTTGAGGAGGTGATTTATCCTTGTTAATTTTGGATAACAATATGATTGCTATTGTGTTCTATGCTTGATGCACTTTTACTTCAATATTTCTTAGGCCCAATACACAATAGCAATCACAAAAAATTGATAGTAAAACGCTGATAGAACACAATATTAGATCAATAGAAGACAAGCCAAAAATAGATCAGATTTACAATTCCTTATGTCTAGCAAAGATATGAGATATTGTTGAGTTACAATGGTTAGTAGGAAGCTTCAACCATCAAAATATTTTTCGATCAGCCAACACTTTCATGTGTCACGCCCATAACCCTCAAAGACAACTCATCACAAGTTAACGAAAGTAAAATAAGGGACAACGCAGAAAAGTCAACCCAGTCAGCTTCAGAAAAGTCAACGTAGAAAACTAGGGCTTCGGTCAAACAACCTAGAATTCCTCAATTTTAGTGCCCAATTGTACAGCCTCCTAAAATCGAAATTTCTGCAGAAGATTGAGGTCAAATAACCAAGGGTTTACCACGGTCAACGGTGCAGTAGAAAAGCCCTAAACATATCAGCACAGAAAGCAGAAATCCCTAAACAGATCACCCCAAAAAACAGCAGCTTTGCTCCACACGTGTTAGGGGAAAAGGCCTACAAAAGATATAAAACCAATCATATCAGAATGATAGAATGTGTGATAATATGATGAGAAAATGACGTCCAAGTCTCTCCAATTTATATTCATCAATGAGGGTGTGTGACACATCTCTTAGGCATGTGGGATAAATCTGGTCAACCTTGCACATGTGGAAAATAAATTCACAATCAAAGTTCTGCTCATCCAATCAAGATGATGTTTAGATCAATCTTGCACATCTCCAAAAGAGGAAGCCCAAAAATTAACACTCCCTCTCAACTAGGGATAACTCCATCTGTCCACAAGTGCCATTAATCATGTACCAAACCAAACACCTTGCGTCATCCCGCTGTAACTTGCTTTGTTGTCTCTTTATTTCAGAACAAAAGGTGAGTCACAAAGACATCACACATGACTAACCTGAAGTCAGCTGAGAGGTAAAAACCTCTCTCGAACTCAAAAGAGTCTCATACTAACCTGAAGTTAGTTTAGTGACCCGAAGTCAATTTAGAGGATAAAACCTCATCATACTTAATCCCAGATCAAGGTGTTGGATACGTGCCATCCTAGACATAGAGAGTACGAAAACCTCTGATGCATCCATCAGTCTTGCCACCTCATCGTCCAAATGAGATGTACTTGCCATGAGTCTGAAACTCCATGGGTAGGATGCATGCGGGGCACATATCAGAGAGAGGTGAACCAACTCAATATCATAATGGTGGGGCAGAAGCAGAACAAGGTTCGAGAAGCCTAGCACTGTATGTGCTTATAGTTGCAAGAAGTTATCCCCAAGTCCCCTAGAGCTCCCAGAGCTCATAGTACAACTCAATCAGGACCCTCAGAATAGGGACTTTCCACAATTCAAAGCTTCTCACAGAAGGTTAGGAACTTGACCTTCCTTAGGGGCTTTGTGAGAGTATCCGCGAACTGCTCATCAGTTCTTATATGATCGAGCCTTACGGCGCCTTGATGTACCATATCCCGGAATAAGTGGTCACTGATATCAATATGCTTGGATCAATCTTGGAACATGGGATTCTAAAAAAGACAAATCCTACTTTGGTTATCACAAAGGATAACGATGGTATCTAGCACATGCCCAAACAACTCACTAAAGAGCTTTCGCAACCAAACAACTTCACAACAGGCCATACTCGTTGCAATGTATTCGGCCTCAACAGTACTCAAAGCCACCGACTTCTGCTTCTTGCTAATCAAAGATATCGAAGCAAAACCTAAAGTGAAGCAACATCCAGATGTGCTCTTGCGAACCACCACACTACCAGCCCAATCAGTATCGGTATATCCATGGAGTCTCAAACTCCCAGCAGTGTATCTCAGCCCATGGTTGATTGTGCCCCGAAGATATCTCAATAGATTCTTGGCACCAATCCAGTGAATGTGATTAGGGTCAGCCATATGTTGACTCAATGTGTTCACTGCAAAACATACATCCAGACGGGAACATCAGGGCCTCTACGAGTTGTCGATACTTGGTGGGATTTGCTAGCACGGGCCCAGCAACATTTCCACTCAATTTCTTAAAGTTGAGTTCCATTTGTGTCGACACAGACTCACAGTCCACGATACCAAATCTCTCCAGCAACTTCACGACATATTTTCCCTGAGAAAGGTAAATCTCGCTTGGCCTCTACCAGACCTCCAAGTCTAGGAAGTAGTGCATTAGTTCTAGTCCTTCATCTCAAACTCGGAAGCTAGCTCCCTCTTACACTGATCATATAGAGGGTCAGCACCTATCAGGAAGAGATCGTCCACATAGAGAACCAAAATGAAAGGACTTTCTCTATCAAACTTAAAATAAAGGTTCAGATCAACATTACTTCGAGTGAAGCCCAACTTCATCAAGTAGCTATCTATCCTCTCGTACCAAGGCCTAGGCTTGCTTCAACCCATGGAGGGCTTTCTTCAACTTGCATACATGGGTATCTCTATCTTGGACTTCGAACCACAGAGGTTGCTCCACATACACCTCTTCCTATATAGTTCCATGCATAAAAGTAGTCTTTACATCCATCTGATGTAGACTCCATCCTTGCATAGCAGCAAGGGCAATAATAGATCGGGTGGTTGTATAGCGAGCCACAGGCGCAATTATATCATCATGATCTATGCCTTATTTTTTAAAGAAGCCTGGGGCAACAAATATTGCCTTGTACTTTTCAGCACTTCCACCAGATTCGTGCTTTATCTTATAGAGCCATTTCGAGGTGACAACAGATTTGTCCTCTGGTCTCGAGACTGCTTCACAGACATCATTCTTCATGCATAGCATCCTTCCAAACTTGATTCTTTACGAATTTTTCAAATGTTCAAGAGTCAGCTTGTACTATCGGACTCATGGCTGCTAGATACCCTTGGAATCTCTTCGGCTTCTTGCTTTCACAGAATGTCCCCCTTGGGGCAATATTTCTCTCGGCATCTTCAAGAGTATCCCTAAGCCATGAGGGTCTCCTCTTATTTGAAGGAGGTGGATCAATGGGATCAACATTTCCTTCAAAATCGGACATCGTGGCATATCTCCAATTTTCTTTGACCAAGCACATAGATTCTATATGCCTTCGAAGTTTCATTGTAGCCCAAAAAAATTCCCTTCTTTCCAGAAGCATCCAGTTTGCTTCTCTTTTCTTTCGGCACATGAAAGTAAACAGGACAACCAAAAACTCTAAAATGAGAAACATCAGGTTTCTTACCAAAGAATACTTCTTCGGGAGTTTTGGAGTCCTGAGAATAATGCGGGCATCTATTTTGAACATACACACCAGTGTTCGCAGCTTCTCCACATAGAAACTTCAGAAAACCATGGTCACATAGCATGGCACGAGAAGCTTCCACAATGGTCCTGTCCTTTCTTTCAGCAACAACATTTTTCTCAAGAGTATATGCAGTTGTGGCATCCATCTTAATGTCATCTTCTCTACAAAAGTCATTAAACTCATTTGACTCATACTCGGTCCCATTGTCGGTCCTCAAAACTTTGATATTATTCTCGGTTTAATTTTCAACCAAGGCCTTGAAGGTGCAGAACCATTTGAATATTTCGTCCTTCTTCTACAAAAAATATTTCCAAGTCTTGCGGGAGAAGTCATCTGTAAAATTCATGTAATAGGAACATCCTCCCAAGGATGTCACAGGCAGCATGCCAGATAAGTTAGAATGTATCAACTGCAAGATATCAGTTGTCTTTGTGACACTAGAGGGGAATGGTCCCCTTGTATGCTTCCCTTAGACACAACCCTGACATATACCTTCATGATCATCTCTAAATTCGGGCATCCATATCACCGCCTTCCTTGCTTTCAGAAGGGATTTGTAATGAAGGTGACCAAACCTTCGGTGCCATAACTATGTTTGAAGAGTTGTATCACATGTCATAGCCCCCAATGGACTTCCTCCAACCTGGTAGAGTGTATCAACTCTAAAACCAATAGAAAGAGCTTACTTGAAGTTATTCTTCCATATAATTTCCTTTCCATCAACGAATGCCACCTTGAACCCTTTGTCTTCCATTGCTGAAATAGACACAGGTTTCTTCTTCAATTCAGGTACATACAACACATCTTCTAATCGGATGACTTGACCTTGAGATAAATGGAGGGTCACAGTCCATGCCCCTTTCACGGGATAGGTGGCATTATCTCCAAGGATAATTTCTAGATTTGTATCCTTCTCAACCAAATCAGAAAGGGCTTCTTTATAACCAGTGACGTGCCTTGAAGCACCACTATCAATTAACCAGACATCCAGGGTGTCGGTTGGAGATGCAGCAGAGAGGGAAGATACAAGAATAAAATCATTTCTTTTATTATCAACAACATTAGACTCATCGTACCTAGAATTTCTTGACCTTTTGAAAGGTTGCCCATTTCCATTACGATTAGAAGGAGCCTCCCTTTTTCCTTGGAACCTGTTGTTCCTGTCATTCCTTCTCGAGTTGTCGTTGTCTTCATCCCTAGGAGAGTCCCTTCTATTAGGGCACTCTCTTGCATAGTGACCAGCCTTGTTACAAGTGTAACATCTTCCATTCCTTCCTTTGGGCACCGCTCTACCATTTTTATTCTTATTTGCATGGGCGGTGAAGGAAATAGGGTCACTTCCATTACCATTATAGACATACTCCATCATTCTTGTTTCCTCTTGAGTGCATCTCGTCAATATTTCATCAAAAATAGGAATCAAATTATTATTGAGAATAGTGGTATTGAATACATGCCAATCATGAGGGAGACCTCCAAGTTCAATAAGAACCGTATCTCAATCAGATATTTCTTCCCCAATAGCTAGGAGGATATTCTTGATTTTAGTGAGCCTCATAAAATAGGATTGAATAGATTCATCCTTACCCTTCTTAATATTGTTTATTTGATTCTTAAAGAAGAGGATTTGATTAGAATTTCTAGCCCTGAACATGCTCACCAGATTATCACGCATCTCCTTAGATGTCTTTAGCTCAGAAATGTAAGCAACCAAGTCCTTGTGTATAGAATCCTGGATAATCAACTTTGCTTTGATTTCCCCCTTTCTATAATTTGTCTTTGTGGCAGCAGTTGCATTTAATGGAGGCTCTTGGATCTTCCCCTGTACATAGTCCATGACATCTTGATCTTGTAGCACCAAATCCAAGGACATATTCCATGCATGATAATTAGTCAATTTATCATCAGCCTTGAAACCCTTGTAAGTTGAGAGGCCATTTGTCCTTGATAGGATATCTTCCTTCAAAGGTAGCTTCTAACACTAGCTTGGACTCTTGGACTTTGTCTTCACCTCAACTCTAATACCATGTTAATTTTGGATAACAATGGTGTTCTATGCTTGATGCACTTTTACTTCAATTTTTCTTAGGCCTGATACAAAATAACAATCATATAAACTTGAAAGTAAAATGTTGATAGAACACAATAATAGATAAATAGAAGACAAGCCAAATATAGATCAGATTTACAATTCCGTATGTCCAACAAAGATATGACATATTGTTGCGTTACGATGGTCAGCAGGATGCTTCAACCAACAAAGTCTTTCTTGGTCAGCCATCAATTTCATGTGTCACACCCATAATCCTCAAAGACAGCTCATCACAATTCAACGCAAGTCAAACCAGGGACAGCGCAGAAAAGTCAATGCAGGCAGCTTCACAAAAGTCAATGCAACAAACTTGGGCTTCCATCAAACAGCCTAAAATTCCTCTATTTTAATGCCTAGTTGTACGGACTCCTAAAATCGAAATTTCTGCAGAAGATTAAGGTCAAACGACCAAGGGTTGACCACAGTCAACACTGCAGCAGAAAAGCCCTAAACAGATTAGCGTACAAAACAGCAACTTCGCTCCACACATGTGAGGGGAAAAGGCCTCCAAAGGCTATCGAACCAATCAAATCACAATGAGAGAATGTGTGATGAGATGATGAGAAAATGACCTCCAAGTCTCTCCAATTTATATTCATCAATGAGGGTGTGTGACACATCTCTTAGTCATGTGGGATAAATCTGGCCGACCTTGCACATGTGGAAAATAAATTCAAAATCAATGTTCTGCTCATCCGATCAAGATGATCTTTAGATCAACCTTGCACCTCTCTGAAAGAGGAATCCAAAAAAAACATGACCATCGTCATATGAACAGTGCAACATGGAGTTTGGGCAATAGGATTTCTTCCTTCATAGATAGCTTCTAACACCGGCTAGGACTCTTGGAATTTGTCTTCACCTTAGCTCTGATACCATGTTAAATTTAGATAACCATGGTGTTCTATGCTTGATGCACTTTTACTTCAATATTTCTTAGGCCCAATACAAAATAGCAATCACATAAACTTGAAAGTAAAATGTTTAAAGAACACAATAATAGATCAATATAAGACAAGCGAAATATAGATCAGATTTACAATTCCTTTTGTCCAACAAAGATATGAGATATTGCGGCGTTACTATGGTCAGCAGGATGCTTCAATCAGCAAAGTCTTTCTCTGTCATCCAACACTTTCATGTGTCACACCCACAGCCCTCAAAGACAACTCATCACAAGTCAACGCAAGTCAAACCAGGGATAGCGCAAAAAAGTAAACATAGACAACTTTAGAAAAGTCAACAGAGAAAACTAGGGCTTCGGTCAAACAACCCGGAATTCCTTGATTTTAGTGCCCAGTTGTACGGCCTCCTAAAATCGGAATTTCTACAGAATATTGAAGACAAACGACGAAGGTTTGACCACGATCAATGTTGGTCAATGCTGCAGCAGAAAAGCCCTAAACAGATCAGCACATAAAACAGAAAGCCCTAAACAGATCAACACAGAAAACAACAACTTCACTCCACACGTGTGAGGGAAAAATGCCTCCAAAGGCTATGGAACCAATCAAATCACAATGAGAGAATGTGTGATGAGATGATGAGAAAAGTACGTCCAAGTCTCTCCAATTTATATTCATCAATGAGGGTTTGTGACATCTCTTAGGCATGTGGGATAAATCTAGTCGACCTTGCACATGTGGAAAATAAATTCAAAATCAATGTTCTGCTCATCCGATCAAGATGATTTTTAGATCAATCTTTCACCTCTCCGAAAGAGGATTCCAAAAAAAATATGACCATCGTCATATGAGCAGTGTAACATGGATTTTGGACCTAGTTGCCCAAAATTAACACGACCACCATACCAAATGGACGTCATGACAACCCCCATCATTCACACATTTGGGGCTAATCACATGTGGACTTTCAAAAAGATTCTAAAGGGTCCAAAATCCTAACTGAGGGTAGAGGCATGCAAAAACTCTAACCCTAGATGGCTATCATGTTATGTTAAATACTAGAGCACTAGAAAAAGGAAGGTGTCACATTCATTTGGTAGTGTTATTGATCATTAAGTAGAGCATCTAAGAGTGGGATATTGAAGTATAAAAAAGGAGGTCAAAGATTTGTAATGACCATTTAGATAACAATATCTATGGAAACTCCATAGTGATTTCCCCTTTCTTTGTACTTTCATTTCATAATTGAAAAAAAAACAGAAAAATAGTGGAGCATAGGCCTCAACTTGTAGCTGGGTTTTCTCTCAAATTGGGTTTCCAATAGTGAGATTTCCAACAAGGCAAAAATCACCTCAATCAAAGTTTGCATGAGGAAGTTTTGCCTCTAACAAGTTAACTTTCCTATTGATCGTCATCATACAAAATGGATGTCATGACAACCCCCATCATTCACACATTTGGGGTTAGTCACATGTGGACTTTCAAAAGGATTCTAAGGGGTCCAAAACCCTAACATTAATTGAGGGTAGTGGCATGCAAAAACCCTAACCCTAGATGGATATCAAGCTATGTAATATACAAGAGCACTTGAAAAAGGAAGGTGTTACATTCTTTTGGTAGTGTTATTGATCATTAAGTAGAGCATCTAGGAGTGGGATATTGAAGAATAACAAAGGAGGTTGAAGATTTTTAACGGCCATTCAGATAACAATATATGTGGCAACTCCATAGTGAATGCCCCTTTCTTTGTACTTTCATTTCATAATTGAAAAAAAATAGAAAAAATAGTGGAGCATAGACCTCAACTTCTAGCTGGGTTTTCTCTCAAATTGGGTTTCCCAACTCACATATTGTCTTCATTTGTGTGGATGTTATGTCCGGTTGCTTGTTCCTTTCATTTCATTTTCAGTTACTTTTCACAATTTTGAGGGTTACACTAGTAATATTAAATCTGAGATTTGAGGTAATAAACTGCACAATAAAAGATTTCATAATATTGTAAGATCTGTTGTGATGAACTGTTCAAGTCAAATATCCAAAGAAGTTTACAGATCAAACATCATATTCCATCAATCTCTGCAATAGTTAGTTCTACAACCACATTCATTCGGGGCTTTTGACAAACAGTCAGTATGCAAGCATCCCTCAAATTGCCACGTTTGGCATACATATTGATGAGACTGTTAAATATAGCTATATTCAACCTGGATCTAGTTTGGATATTGTGGTCATGGAATCTCTTACTATAGGCAAGTTCCCTCTTTGCGATACATTGTTGCAAGATGCAAGAGTATATTTTAGAGCGGGGTTTCTGGTGTTCAAGGGCTACAACCAAATATTTGGGAATCATACCCAAACACTTTGGCAATCATGGTTCACAAAATATAACATGAAAAAAAATTGTGTGTTCTTGAGTTGTAAGAATCCATGTTTCTAACATCTCAATGCATTGCACATTTTAGCTATGTTTTGCATTGAGACACACTGCTGCATTTCTTTAAACTCCTTTTTCTATCTCTAAGAACACCCTGAGGTCAGTCAGGATTGAACCTTCAACAACATCTTCAAGAAAGAAGGGTAATAAATCCTCAATTCAAACTCTTAGTAGGATTCTAAGTTTTAACCATATAAATATAAAAGAAATCTAAAGTCGTCCATATCCAAACAAGGAGGTGGAAGCGGGGTATTACATTGATCAAATTTTTTTAACAAATAAAATATTGAAGCATTAGCCAAGAAGGTAAGAGTAGTAGTTCTTTTAACCGAACTTCCCATGGACCATGTTTGCATGGATAACGGACACTTCATATGATATCAATGCACAGGATGCAATTTATTTGTAGCCAAAGAAGTTAACTCTGTTGATGGAAATGCAGTTCAATAGTGAAGACAGTGCTATAGCAGGCCACACACCCAAGTTGAATTCCGCCAGTGGCACCAATAAACAGTTGGGACTAGTTGCAAATCATCAATGATTTTGACAAAAGAGTAACTCTCTGTCACGAAAGATAAGCTAAATTAGAGTACAAATGTTCAATTATTTGCCTCTTATGTCCATTCCACCTGCATAAGAGACCGATTGTGGTGGGAAACATCTTCAGGCCAATGTAATGCTTTTATTTGAGCTTAAGGGAAACAAATTTGGAAAACAAAAGTGAAGGATGCACAAGCTGACTGAAAGTTCATATGTATAGTGATTTGCACATGAGGTCCATTTCACTCGCATAAATGAGCTTCCTGTGGTGTCCCAACATCTTCGGACAAATGCTTCCATTTGATCTTAAAGAAAGGTGATTTGGGAAAAAAAAATGTAAAGAACGGACAATAAGAGATGGAACCTACGGGAAAATGTAAAGAACGAACAGTAAGAGATGGAACCTATGGGAAAATTTCATGTTTGGTGACTAGCATAGACACGTCACTTGAATTGGGAAACACCTAAGTGAGGCTATAGAGTAAGAGTGTAATTCAAAATCACAAAAAACTTGACAAAAACATTGCAAATTAAAAGATTGAAAGAGAGCACCCCATATAATACAGAGAGTAGAGATTGGAAGTTAGGCATCATTTAGTGATCAACACAACTACATGACTTGGCTTGACGAACAACTAAGTTGGGCAATGGAGAAGGAGCACGACGTAGACCCATAACAAACTTGACCAAAACTTTGCAAATAAAAATATTGTAAGCCAACAACATCCATTGTAATAATCCCAGATTGGAGAAAGGCTTGCTTGCCACATTGACAAAGTATGTTATAAAAAGCACGATTTCAATGTTACGTCAATAGAGTCCACATGCCAAGTACTTGGAAAAATCAATTAGCCATGTTCCATTAATGACCGAGGAATGAAATGATTGTTTCTACCCACACCCGAGCTATTGCAAAACCCTAGACCTAGCACTTAATCATGTCCCTAAAAATGCTACTGCCCAAGAATGGATTCACAGTCTCAAAGCTCCGCTCTCAACAACAACATATCTACAACACCCTCACTTTTAAAATAGAAAACATGCAAGAGATTATATATTTTTTAGTAGAAATCTTCTTAGTATCTCGGGAACCAATAACCTAAAAAAGATAGAAAACCCATGCCATACAAGGAAAAGGATAAACCCACCTGGAAAACTTCCAAATGAAATTTTCCCGAGAATTCCTGGAGAATTTGCCTTGCAAAAGGTGTCAAGGCTTACTGCACCACCAATATAGCTCGAAACACACCCTCAGACTTCACGCGTTCCACATATGTTTTTATGGTCTTCACTCCCACTTTGGCCTCTTCCGGAAAGAGGATGAATATCTACATAATTCAAAATCCAAGTGAAATCAATCAATGTATCGATTAAGGCATACATAAAATATAGTTATTAATAAATGCAATGACCTGTTCAAAACGACTGTTGTGTTGGCTTTATTGATAACAAGATCTTCCTTCTTTGGGTCTTCTCTGAACTTATCGAGGAACTGCTCTTTGGTCGTGTTGATCTCAAAATCACCCACGAGATAATCTCTATCATTGAGCATCTGAAGAACGGTGTGTCAGATTCTAAAGAGCTTGTTTGTCTGCTCATCCAGCGCCATGGCGAGCTGCTCAGCTTAATTCCTTTGCCTTCAAAGTGGAGTTGTTAACCCAAACCCATTTTATAGAGAACCTTTTTATGGATTTCTCAAATAAAACCTCGAGTTTCTCAGCTTAATTCCTTCGCCTTAGGATTTGTTTCTAGTTATGGTTTTAGGGCAGGACCCCGACTGTTAATCGAAGTTTCTTCCCTTACTCTTTAAAATATAATCTTGTCTCTGCGTTTTGTATGAACTGTAAATGTCAATGGAACTCTAATAAGAAGGAACGTCAAGCAAGGAACAACAAGGAACGTCGTGCAAGGAATAGCTGACAGAGAGCAAGGAAGGCCGAGCAAGGAATGGCTAGGAACAAGAAGAAACGTCAAGCAAGGAACATCCGACAGAGAGCAAGGAATGCAAGGAACAAGGAACGCCGAGACAATGATACAGAGATACAGAGAGGGAAAAAACCAAAATACGGTGATACTGATACAGAGGTAGAGAAATTTGTGCATAGGGTCTGGGAGTCAACGCAGAGAGCTAGGGAAGAAACGCAAACAAGGGAACACAAAGAGCCAGGAGGTCAGCTAGGGAAACACTCGAGCGCAAAGCAACAGAGGTACTAAAATGACTATATTCAGCCCTTAGCTAGCCAGTGCTATTTTATTTTTCTCTACAAGCTACTCACGCAGTCATTTCGAATTCATAACTACTCATGCAATTCATAGCGTGAAGGGAATTGCAGAAATGCGTGAAGGGAACTGAAAAAGCGAGGGACTATTCGAAGGGAGCGACGTAGGCAGACGTGAAGGGAATTTGGGGTATTTCAAAAACTTTGACGAGAATTGTGGCAGATTTACTTTGAGATTTTTTTTGTTTTTCTGAAATCTCAAAATGGAAAACAAATCAATTGTGAATGTTAAAAATGGCAAATAAATTTCAAATTTTGTGGAAACAAATCATTTGGGCCAAGTCAAAATTTCTTCAACTGATAAAACGGGAAAGTGGAATTGGGTAAATGCAAAACAATATCAAGGTATTTTAAAGCGCAGACTTGCTTGCTTTAAATGGTAACAAAGAAGAAGAAAACAAACCCAGAAGAAGAAAAAAAGAATAGCAAAAAAAATAAAGAAGATTCGATCATTTACAGTCCCACAACTACACCTCTTACTTGGTCATCAGATCTCTATGTCGAAGAACTGATGAAGGCCAGGGCAAGGCTAGAAATTTTAGAAGCCAAATAACAGGAAATACACTGCAAAATTTCAGAGATCACACTTGCAAATCAATGTTTAATGGAAGGTAATAGAATTTTGAAAGAGCAGGTAACAATGTTACAAGATGTTGTAGAGGCGAGAAAACGAGAATGGGAAAACATAAAGTCAGCATGGAAAACTAGGAATGACGCAATGGCAACAAGAAAAGATGTGATAATCTCCAAAACAACTCAGGTAGGTACACAAATGGGGCAGCAAAAAATCATTTCCGAAAAGAAGACAGAAGAGAACAAGAAGACATACATTCCAAAAGAAATCAAAACTAGGGTTGACGACACTAATGGTCACAGGATAGAGGAAAAAGAAGATGTAATTTCTCGTAGAGCACAGGAAAGAGAACATAAAGAAAGAAAATAGAGGGAAACAAAATTTATTATCAGGGGAATAAGAGACTATGGAAAGAATGAAAGCACTTTCAAATTGACAAGAGACTTTTTGAGAGAGAAATTACAGTGGAGAGGGAAAATTTGTGAAGCAAAGAGGGTGGGAAAGATATGTGAGGAAATACCTTGACCTAAAAAGGTCATCTTCACAAGTGTGCAAGAGAAACATCATCTCTTAAGCAAAAAGAAACTCTTGAAAGGCTCACACTTATTCCTAGATGAAGATTTAAATAGCAAGCAACAAGAAGAGAGAAGAGAAGAAGTGGAGAAAGTTAGAACAACAAGAAACGAAGGGAAAAGAGCATGGTTGTACAATGGTAAAGCAGTTATTGCAGTGTTTGGGCCTCATGGCAAAACAGGGCAGTAAGCTGACAATAAAGAAAAAACAGGTAATTCTATAATAGGGAGGAAAACAACAGGATCAGTGAGCATGGATGAAAAGGGGTGAAGACTCAAATTCAAGTCTTGTGTGCCAAATCATGTAGCAACCAAATCCTACCCAGGTCTACCTAAGTCTAGTTTGTTGGAACTGTAGAGGTTACCCTTGGAGGAGGGGACCTATTGCAGAAGGTAGAGACATAATTTGTCTCACTGAAACTCATGACCACGATGGTTGCAAAACTCCTATGTTTGACGGTTATTTGAAGTTAGCAGTTTGGAATGAGGCAGTAGAAAATGGCAAAGGGTACGGAGGAATATTGGTTTTAGTGAAAGAAAAAGAAGGTCGTCACATTCAGTTAGTGAAAGAAGATACAAATAAACAATATTTATGGTTCAAAATAACAGAGAATGAGAACAACATAAAAATTACAGCATGTTATTTTGTGCCTCAAGTATCAAAAGATTACAAAAATAAGGGATTGGATAACAAAGATCTGTATGCAGCTTTAAATCAAGATATTGCCGCATATTCACAACAGGTGTAAGTTCTTTTGGTGGGAGATTTCAATGCTAGAACAACAAATCGACAAGCTAGTATTATTTGTTGTAAATAGGATCACAATCCTATCTGGCTCATTGAAGAGGAGAATTCTCGATGGTTGAGATGTTTAGAAGATGACAAATTTATTAATCATTTTGGAGAGGAGTTGCTTCCGTTGTGTGGTGCTTTCAACTTAATTATCTGCAATGGTCTAGATAGATGGAAAAAGTATGGGAACTTCACTTGCAACACATACAATGGAGCAAGTGTCGTTGACTATGTTATTGGTTCACAAAGCCTAATAGAAAGAATATATGAAGTTAAGATTGGAGAGCATATTTGGGATTAAAATCAGATCATAACCCAATTTATATAAAGTTATCTTGGTTAGAAGAAAGACATAATAAGAGGAAAACCCAATGTTCTTAACAATCGGCAGCAAGGGGAAAAAATCTTCTAACACAAGAAAATTTCACTTCAAGCAGGGAAGGCAAAGGACTTGGTTAAACTTCAAGCAGAATATCTAAAGTGGGGAATGAACATTTTGGCACCGCACATCATGGAAATATTCAACAACGTCCTTCAGCAAGGATTCCCAAGGGATTAGACAACTAGTCTAGCAATTCCCCTTTTTAAAAGTGGAGACATTTATAATCCTTCCAACTATAGAACCATTATGATCAATCCTTTGTTTGCAAAGCTTTTTAGTGGCATGGTAGAAAATATAATCAGTAAGTGGGCAGAAGTAAAAGAAAAAAGAGCAAAAGGGCAAGCGGGTTTTACACCGAAGCATTCTACAGTAGATCATGGTATCACGCTGAGACACATTGTTGAAAAGGTTTGGGGGAGCAAAGAAGACGTATTTTGCTGCTTTGGTGACTTCAAAAAGGCATTTGAAACGGTCCCTAGAGATAAGTTGTGGCGTAGAATGGAAGAACTTGAAATTCTTTTACAATATAGAGTTGTTGTCCATAGGCTATATGAAGAGGTGAAAGTCAAAATTAGAACTTCAACATGAATTTCAGAAAGTTTTAAAAGTGACATTGGAGTCAAGCAAGGTTGCCCTTTATCCCCTACCCTTTTTGGTTTATATATTGACAAACTGGAAGAGTGGCTAAATTTTCAATGTGGGGATGGTGTTCGATTGGGGGAGTTTGTGATAAAGCTTCTTCTATATGCCGATGATCTTGTGTTGGTTGCTAAATCGGCTCATGGATTGCAGATGCACTTATATGCCCCTAAGAATTTTGTAAAGTAGTGGGGATGCAAGTCAATACTAGCAAGACCAAAATAATGATTTTCTCTAATAAAAGGAAGCAAATCCATCATACGTTCTTCTTCGAAGGCAACATTCTTGAAGAAGTAAATGAATACAAGTACCTCGGGATCGATTTCAACAACAAGCTTAATTGGGAGGATTGCAGAAAGAAAAGAATTTTAGGAGGGTGGAAAGCACTGTATGCACTTTAAAACAGATTTAGAGAGGCAAAGTTATGGGATTGGAACACAATCAAAGTACTTTTTGGACTCCTAGTTTTTCCAGTGTTATTATATGGGTGTGAATTGTGGGCTAGCAGCATCCCTGTTTCAAAATGGAAACAAATTGAAAGAATTCAAAAACGCTTGATCATGAGCAAGTTCAAAGTAAAAAGTTCAGCTCCTTATGAAATAATGTTGAGTGAAATAGGGGAACCTCCCATTGAAGCAATTTCCATGGTGTGTCTTATAAGGTATCTAAAAAGAATGGAACAAATGGGAGGAGATAGATGGTCGAAAGTTATCTTCAATTAAGGTATGAATGAAATAAAGAAATCATGGATGAGACAAAACGACAAATGCATGCAAAAATGGAATATTTAACTTAATGCATGTCCCACAAACAATAAGGAGTTAAAGAGTTTTGTGTTGAAGAAGTTTCGTAAGGGTGTATGGAGAAAAGAGTTGGGTAGAAAGAAGAAGTATTATGTTCAGAAATTCAACCCAAATTGTGATCTTCAACAAAAAGAGTACATTGGAGCTAGCATTCCGTGGATAGAAAAGATTCTTATTGCTCAATTAAGAACTAACTCACATCAACTTCGGTGTGAAACAGGACATTGGAAGAGACCTAAAGAAGCTTGGGAAGAAAGGGTATGTACTTTTTTCACTTCTGGGGCAGTGAAGTCAGAAAAGCATTTCATTTTGGAATGTGATGCTTTCAATGACATCAGGGATAGTTATCGCGGTATGTTAGCATCAATTCCATGGCATTGTCTTTTTAGTGAGGGAACTGTTAGAAGTTTGGGTGATCTCATCATCAATTTGACTAAGAAAAGAATTGAATTACAGAAGACAAAAAATCAAGGAAATTGGTAGTCCCATAGACTATTTTTAGTCTAGAGGACGTTAAAATTTCATTCATTCATCCTTTCACTCAAAGAATCACAAAACAAAGCAAGAAATCTTCCGATCGTTGATTTTACTCTCGAATTATTCAAACTACTTTTAATCATCTGAATCGGCGGATCTTAAAATCTCACTCATTTTAGAGTAACGTTTAAAATCAAAATTTTAAAATTTCATGGTTATTACATGAGGTGGAGGCAGGAATTAAAAAGTTGAAAACGGGGAAGGCAAAGGACTTGGTTGAACTTCAAGCAGAATATCTAAAGTGGGGAATGAACATTTTGGCATCGAACATCATGGAAATATTCAACAATGTCATTCAACAAGGATTCCCAAGGGATTCGACGACTAGTCTAGCAATTCCCCTTTTTAAAGTTGAAGTGTTTGAATTGCATTTTTGATGGTAGTTGGAGTGTTTGAATTGCATTTTTGATGGTTGAAATGGATTTAGCACCGTCAAAAACCCTTAGGGCACCCAAAATACTGAAGTTTAACAACTATAACCTAGATTTTAAAAAATCTTTGCTGAAATTTTTCATAATCTTACCAAAAATTTCTGGGTTATTATGTGGGTCTTTTAGACTACAGCGAACCATTACGATCAATCTTTTGCTTGCAAATATTTTCAGTGGCATGGTATAAAATAGAATTGGTAAGTGGGTAGAAGTAAAAGAAAAGAGGGCAAAAGGGAAAGCAGGTTTTAGGCTGAAACATTCTACAATAGATCATGGTATCACGCTGAGACACATTGTTGAAAAGGTTTGGGGGAGCAAAGAAGAAGTATTTTTTTGCTTTGCTGACTTCAAAAAGGCATTTGACACGGTCCCTAGAGATAATTTGTGGCATAGAATGGAAGAACTTTAAATTCCTTCACAATATAGAGTTGTTTTCCATAGGCTTTATGAAGAGGTGAAAGTCAAAATTAGAACTTTAGAAAGCATTTCCTAAAGTTTTAGAAGTGACATCGGAGTTAAGCAAGGTTGCCCTTTATCCCATGCCATTTTTGGTTTATACATTGAAAAACTGGAAGAGTGGCTAAATTTGCAAGGTGGGGATGGTGTTCGATTGGGGGAGTTTGTGATAAAGCTTCTTCTATATTCCGATGATCTTGTGTTGGTTGCTAAATCGGCCCATGGATTGTAGATGCACCTGTATGCCCTTGAGAATTTTTGGAAAGCAGTGGAGATGCAAGTAAATACCAGTAAGACCAAAATAATGATTTTCTCTAATAAAAGGAAGCAAAGCCAACATATGTTCATCTTTGAAGGAAACATTCTTGAAGAAGTAAATGAATACAAGTACCTCAGGATCGATTTCAACAACAAGCTTAATTGGGAGGATTGCAGAAAGAAAAGAATTTTGGGAGGGTGGAAAGCATTATATGCATTTCAAAATAGATGTAGAGAGGCAGAGTTATGGGATTGGAACATGATCAAAGTACTTTTTGGATTCCTATTTTTTCCAGTGCTATTATATGGGTGTGAATTGTGGGCTAGCAGCATCCCTGTTTCAAAATGGAAACAAATTGAAAAAATTCAAAAATGTTTGATCATGAGAAAGTTCAAAATAAAAAGTTTGGTTCCCTATGAGATAATGTTGAGGATACAGCATCTCCTCGTTGGACTACAATTTGTCAACGAATTTATAAGAAGACACCCCCATTTTTTCAAATGGGACTTATCATGTTCGAGGCTCGTGTCATCCATATTTCATCGTCGATCGACAGTTTTATAATGATGTAAACCCATTCTGCATGTAATGATGTAAATGATCTAAGTAAGACCGTCCATGTATGTAACAACCTAGGTAAGCCTAGTATGTTGTTGATGATCTCTATCCTAGGAGGTTTTTTGTCTCACTGATTCACGAAAGTGATCGACAGAGTTTTTCCCTCCAGCCTCACCCCAAAGCTAGGGTGGATTTTATCATCAGCATACTAAGTGAGTCGTAGTGTTCTATCGAGTCCTTGTAAAAGTAGTTTCAACTACTTGGTCTACTAGATCATGTTTTGAGTCGCAGAATTGGGTATTTATTTGAGGGTCTATACAAATGGGTTTTCCCTCTTCATGTATGTAAATGTATTATCTCATGTAAAAGAGGGTTGGAAAAATAATTATAATCCCCTCTTAGTCAATTAATTAAATTTTCTGGTCAATTAATTAATAAAATCCTAAACCAGAAATTTAATTAATTTAGGGTCCTAAATTAGAATTAAATCTTTAAAGGCAAAATTTGTGGGTCCTTGGAAAATGATTTTGACAGCCCCAGGCCAAGGGAATATTGAGAATTTTAAGAAATATTGGACCTTTGGGCCTTGGTGGTTAAGTCAAGGTCAAAATTTTGGGGTAATTAACTCAAAAATAATATTTTTGAGTTAATTAAAATTGAATTAAATAATAAATTCGTTTTTTCCCCAAAATTTTAATTTCAACGCTCCGGATTAAAAGATAATTAAATCTTTTGGACGATTGAGATTATTTTGACGAGGATCATCCAAACTAGCCGTTAGAGATTTTGTCCTATAAATTTAGAGGTCTTTGTCATTCTTGAGTCATCCGATCTGAGGATCATGCACTTGCTCTTAGAAGCTCTTGTAAATTTTTTGAGGAATAAAGCATAAAGACTTTGGGGTTACAAATCTGGATGTTCCTTCTCAGATCTATGTGGTGAATTGTCTCTAAACTCTGCTACTTTGTTTCTTGTGTTTTATGGTTGATGGCCTTCATGGATTAATCTGCATACAGGTATCTTGTGCAGTTTTCTGAGTTTATAAAATAACATTCTGATTTTTCTGCAAAGGTCTCATGTTGTTTTCTTAAATCTCTATCGATCTAAGATTCAGATCTAAGTGTGCAGGGAATATTTTTTAAGATTGGGCGTCTGGGGAAGTCTTCGGTTGGACCAGCCGACTCTCAATAAACATAAATCTGATAAGCTCTTTATTTGTTAAATTCCAGGTCTATCTTACGATATTTGTGATTTTGCAGGGTTTCGAAGGCTTGTGCCTCTCACTAAAACTTTGAATCTCTGAAAATTGTGCTAAAATGGATTTTGAATTTGACCATGAGGGTTTTAAATTGTAAACTAGTTGTAAATTTGTAATTTTCCTGTAAGGGTTTAATGTTTCTTGATGTGTATCTTCAGATCTGACTGATTGTTGTAGGTTACAGGTTAAATCAGAAAAAAAAATTTAGATCTAAGGCTGATCTAGCCTCCAAAGGCCAGATCTGACCTCAAAAACCCCACTGTGGACAAATCTGGGCATTATTGATTCAAAGAGCATTTGAAAGTCAGATTGACAAAAAAAAAAATTAATCGAAGTTTGCTAAGCGACATTTGTGTACTGAGCTCCTCTTAATTCCGATCTTCGTCGCTCAGCCTATTCGTAAACCATATGTTGGCTTAAAATTTCCGCTATCGACCTCCCTTCTCGCCTTTTTTCTTGAACCCTCGTCCGCCTTCTTCCCTTTCTTCCGATCCCGCATCGAATCATGTTTGAAAAACCCGGATCTTGCCATCTTACCGGTCCATTATTTCCGTCCTCCACGATCCGTCGCCTCTACCGTCCCCACCGTGCCTTCGTCCCCGCTCTTATTCACAAATCACGATTCCTTTCCGCTCGTCCAAAACCAAATCCGCTGTCCTCCATTGCCATCGAACCCTTTTCCTCCATCGCTCTTCTTTCCCGTCTGCTCCTGCAAAACGCATAAAAAAAAAGGAGTGTGGCTTTCGACTTGCGTTCTCTCTTTGCCTGCCGTCTGCATCATTCTCCGTCTAGCTCAGTCAACCCTCTGCCCGCCTTCGTGGCTACCTCCATTCGAGCCGTCGACTCCACTGGCCTGCAAAACGACAACAACAAATTACAAAACCCGCGTCAAGAAACTTTCAAACTTGTATATGTGTTGGTTCAGTTTTAGAGTTAGATTTGTATATTCGATTTTGATTTATTTCAATATTGTGGTTAGATCCTTTGTTTAATTCGACTTTAGGGTAAGTTAGATTTTTAATTTCGATTTTTATTAATTTTAGAGTTTAATTTAGTTTTAATTTAATTCTAACTTAGTTTAAAATTGAATTTGTGATTTAGATCATAGTTTTAGGATTCTAACTTTTAGTTTTAATTTAGATTCTCATTTTTGTTAATTAGATTATTTTATTTTTAGATTTTAATTTTAGATCTAATTTTAGAATTTAGATTTAAGTTTTAACTTAGATTTAGATTTTTTTTATTTTAGATTCAAAAAATAATAAAAAATAAAAAATAATTTTATTTTTTTTCAAAAAATCCTAAAAAATCTAGAAAATCCAAAAATATAAAAAATTTTCAAATTTTCTATGGTCAAATGAGCTTTTGAAATTTTATCTTAAGAGTGACTATATAAAATCTTTGATTTGTCTGGATTGAACACCAGCATCATAACCGGGAAATCTTCAAACATCCTGGCATTTTCATGTGATTGTTATTCATGGTTGTGGTGTTTTTCAATTGGATATCATTGATCAATCGTTTTTTAAGCAATAACGCTACCATCGTTTATAATCGCATAATTACTTTGACTCATAAGGCAATGAGGAAATCGGTCTTAAATGTGAAAACTAATTTAGATCTCAGGAATCTCGTTCATTTATCAAGTATTTGATGTTTTTATCGTGTCTCCCTGATTTGTCATCCTCATTTATAATAGGTCCACCTCCTTAGCTTGCTTGTTGGAGACAAATTTTTTCTAAATAGAGAGATTGGGGATAAGAGTTACAAATTTCAACTGAAAGCCGCTTTGCTGGTGTCTGACAATATGTAGCGTATAACACTCCCATCATAAATCGAAGCATGGTGCGGCTTATAAGGTATCTAAAAAGAATTGAACAAATGGGAGGAGGTAGATGGCCGAAAGTTATCTTCAATGAAGGTATGAGTGAAAGAAAGAAATCATGGATGAGACAAAACAACAAATGGATGCAAAAATGGAATATTTACCTTAATGCATGTCCCACAAATAGCAAGGAGTTAAAGAATTTTGTGCTGGAGAAGTTCCGTAAGGGTAAGGGTATTATGTTCAAGAATTCAACCCCACTTGTGATCTCCTACAAAAAGAGTACATTGGAGCTATCATTCTGTGGAGAGCAAAAGTTCTTATTGCTCAATTAAGAACTAACTCACATCAACTTCGGTGTGAAACAAGATGGTGGAAGAGACCTAAAGAAGCTTGGGAAGAAAGGGTATGCACTTTTTGCACTTCTAGGGCAGTGGAATCAAAAAAACATTTTATTTTGGAATGTGATGCTTTCAGAGACATCAGGGACAATTACCACAGTATGTTAGCATCAATTATGTGGCATTGTCTTTTCAGTGAGGGAACTGTTAGAAGGTTGGGTTAGCTCATCATCAATTTGAGTAAGAAAATGATTGAATTACAGAAGGCAAAAAACAAGGAAGTTGGTAGTCCCATGGACTATTTTTAGTCTCGTGGACATTAAAATATCATTCATACATTCATTCATTTAGAAGATCAAAAGTATATTTAATAACTCATAAGTTATATATACTATTAATTTATGATTTAGTAAGAGTAATGATATTAATTTTTTTATGAGTCTTTTTTTAATCATGATGAATGGGTAACTTGTTAGAGTAATTTAGGCGGAGGGTGGGGTAGCGTCTCCTTCAGCCTTATCACAATGGCTCAAAGATGTCTCCCTATGGGATTTTAATCTGGATGGAGGGTATAACATCTCATTATGTCAACCACTTAATCGTCCTGCAAGAAGACACCTCTCTACAAGTCATTATTTTATTTTATTTTACCATGGTGAATCGGTAACTCTTTAGACTAATCTAAGGGAGGTCCCAGGATCAATCCTCGTGGCTGCCTTATAACACCAAGAGCATATCCAGCAACCTACAAGCCAGATACACCGAATCTTTATGATTTAGCAAGAGCCGAGACTCTTATGGAAAAGGGGCAGCCTACTGCTTGAGACGAGATCATAGCAGGTCATATACTCAATGGGATTTGAACCTTGGTCTCGTGGGTTTCACCCAGTGAAACTAACCATTAAACCACATATCATTGTATTCTCTCTACAAGTCATTATTACACAAGTAATCATATTATTGTATGAGACTCATTTATTTTCGGAACAAGGGATTGTTTCCACTAACTTCTAGAAATTTATCAAGATCTACATATTGATGATGGGAACTTCTAGAACATTGTGAGATCTCATTGAGGTGTCCAACATTTCGGGTGAACACTTCACCCATCTTCAGGGACAGAAAGCTTAAATATTTCTAGAACATTATGCAATCTCATTGAGGCATCTCATGTTTTGAGTGAACACTTCACCCATCATCAAGGACAAAAAGCTCAATTTTTTGAGCTTTTTGAACTTTATGTCCTTGAAAATAGGCGAATTGTTCACATGAAACGTCAAACGCCTCAATGAGATTACATAATGTTCCAAAAGTTGCCATCATCATATTTTTACCTATAAAAATATACATGTTAAAATATCGACATATTGTTATCCCTTTTGGATTTGAACTAACATGTTCTTAACGTTTAATAAAAACACTTGAACTATACATGTTCTTAACTTTTAATAAAAACACCCCATAGTTGTGATAAAAAAATTCAAAATATTTTTAAAAAATGGGTACTTTAATTATAACATATTCTAATAATGCCATGTAAGCTAAGTCACCTGATACGGGGATACGGGGATACGGGGATTCGAAGAATTAGATACGGGTACGGTGACCCCAGAACATGATACTTCTGGGATACAATACGTTATATATTATTTTATATATATATATATATATATATATTAAAAATTAGATATTTTTTACACAAATTCATACTTAATTCATTGATTTAAACATAGATTTATCTATCATCTTAGATAGTCAAG
Source organism: Pinus albicaulis (assembly GCA_034641835.2). Taxonomy (NCBI): domain Eukaryota; kingdom Viridiplantae; phylum Streptophyta; class Pinopsida; order Pinales; family Pinaceae; genus Pinus; species Pinus albicaulis. The sequence continues at coordinate 1,096,599,152 of CM076572.1, read as the reverse complement.
GTTTTGTTTGAGTGATGGGTACATTTTTAGTAGGGTCATGATAGAGGAGTTTGACAACCAATGTCACTAACATCAAGGTACATAGAGGGATTGGTGCTCTTGATTAAATATGAGTTCCATACCCTAATAAATGACAAAATTCGATGGAAACATTGCAATAACCCAATCCTGAAATCCTGAAAAACTGAAAAGTTTGCTGGATTTTGAATGAGATCTAAAATTCTACTTTCTCCATATGAAATCCAATGAGGTCGGAACCACTCTCAAACATCCTGAGTCATTTCATGGTAATGTTAAAAATTTAAGTAAAAGGATGAAAATGAAGATTCTTAAACATTACCATGAATCACATATAAATACTAGGGCCATAGGCTTGATGCCCTCTCCTGAAAAATCCTCCTCAATTGGTGAAAAACAATGAAATTGGTGAAAAACAATGAGCAAAAGCCCCCCTTTATAATAAAAAAACAACGCTTTTTTGAACCCGCAGGCCCGACCGTATTCGGTTTTACGGGATACGGCGTATTTGAATGGGGTACGGTCGGGATACGCCGTATTCGTTGAATTGGGGCAGAATCCCATACGTATACGTACCCGATACGGGGATTCGAGATTCATGGCCCCTTTTAGGCGAATCCAGTTACTTAGCATGCAAGTGATTACAAATTTTCAAAAGTATATAAATAAATAATTAAAAATAATAATAATAATAGCCTTTTAATTAAAGCATTAATTGAGTGTTACAAATCCATCAAAGTTGAAATCTTCAATGAGACATATGCAAGGACAAGAAACACTCTACAATTCTAGAACTGAAACCATAAACATGGTGCCAGCAAGTTTAGAAATAACAATTATGCTTGCTCTGAATATGATCATGGACATTTAGGAGGCCAAGTTGTGTCTGGATTTGAATCATGTTTGTTGTAGGGTTCTTTATACTCCTAGGATTAGGTTTTTACCCCATATCTGAAGAAGTTTATGATATTTGTGAAAACAATTTCAGGGGTTTCTCTTTGCTTGCAGGTCACAACCACAAATATTATCTCTTCCCTTGCATCCAGAATTTAGAATAGTGTGAGAATCCCATATGGCTGGCTGCATTCGGCTCCTACACGGGGGTCGAAAACTTCAAGAATACAAAACTCTCAACGAGTATGGCATAATCAAGTATGCCTTGATCCAGGTTGTAGCAACAGTAAGAGGTGGAGCTAAAGTTTGGGGTGTGTTCTCCTCGAGCCAACCCAAATCCTTCAGGGAAGTCCTAAAAACACAAACCTTCACCACCAAATTCTAAAGATCTCTCTAGACTTGCATTTGTGGTGGAGTGGGTAGTGGAATCCCCTTCTCTTGAGGTGGACAACATTGCTTGTAGATTCTTGGTTGCGGATTGTGAACGGAAAGCAATTATTTGTCGTTTCAATAGTTTTTGGCCCAAAACATCTACTCTCAAGGAGTGGGTTCATCAAAATTCATCTACAAAACTCAGTTACATTTCTGCTAAAAAGGATCCTTTATTGTGAACTTCTTCAAATTAGAAGATTGTCATAAGGTTTTTTATTAGGGACCCTACTTTTGGGGTCGATCCAGCCTCTACTTTCAACCTTGGTTTCCAAATTTTAATCCTCTCTCTATGTTGGCTCTAGCAACCCTTGTCTGGGTAAGGCTCCCCAATTTTCCCATCCATCTAACACATCCAGATATCCCTAATGATTTGGGAAATTTACTAGGTTTATTCATCAAATTCGACATTGAAATTATTACAAAAGGAATCCAAACATTTGTTTGGATATGTGTTGAAGTGGATCTTCATAAAGGATTGTCGAAAAAAATCATTCTTGAATGGAGAGGTAGGGTTTACTCTCAACCAATGGATTATGAAAACATGACTTTCCACTGCAGGACTTGTCAGCAGCCCAACCATCCTCAGAATATTCACCCCTATTCTAGAGGATCCTATTCGCAAAAATGATAAGAACAAGAATCGTGGATGGAAATATCCTAAAGGAACCAAAGGTTCCAAGACTATAATGGCTTGAGAGCAAAACAAATTACAAAAATAAGAGCCACCTATAGAAAAATCAACACGTTCAAATTTAGCTTAGCCTCATGGTTAGCCATCTCAACCCTTAGAAGAGGTAGCTCCTCCTTCTATCAATATGGAAAGAGACACAACCATAGTTTTGGAAACACGATGAGTGGGTGTAAACATGCCCATGAATCTAATCACTTAGATAGTGATAGGGAAGTTGACAAGTTGACAGAACATTTGGTAGTGGAAGCATCTCAAGGTAATTTCATTGTTGTCTCATCTACATATGCTCGGGAAAAAACCCATCGGAAGGGATAGACATGCAGAAGAGAAAAGGAAAGAAGGATAAACACATGAAAAATCCTGGTATCTAAATCCAAGACCAAAGAATATGTATGCATGTGTAGTATGATTTTGTAAAGCATGACATAATTTAATTTTCAGAGGTAATACAAAAAAAATGAAATATTCAACATAAACATTTCATGCACTATCTCACTTGTAAAGTAGATGATTTCATATAGTTATCCTTCACAACACCATTGGACCTCTCATGATGCACACAAGGTTCGAAACCTTGCCATGAGAAATAATACATTTTTGGATAGGTATATAACCCTATCCAAAGGGGTAAGGTTTATTTTAATGGACCCCATTACATGGCTTCATTGTATTGAGCCATCATGCATGCATAAGAAGGTTTCACTCATTCATAATCGTAACATCTTCTTTTATCACAAGATTCATCCTTTAGTTATGAAATTAAATGTATATGTAGAAGGCATTTTATATCTAAAAAAATCATGTTACATAAACAACCATCATAAGGAAGTAGTCATGTATACCCTAATAACAAATACAAAAATGTCACCCAAACTTCATAGAGTATATAATAAAAAAAACATCTAGTACCAACACCCCTTCACTATCCAACCATGAATTAGTGACAACTCAAGCAACAAAAATCATGTGTGTATTCAAGTGGAGATCATATTTGTTTTGGGGAAGGACCCCCAATTTTCTATAGCAAGATTTTGATAAGTGATATGATGATTCGATCCAGTGGTTGTATAGGGTGGTAATTTTAAACTCGACCAACTCAAATTCAGACTCAACTGAGTTGACCCCAAACCAAGTCAACTCAACCCTCCACTTAGTTCAAGGACCTACTTGGTACTAAACCGATCCAACTTGACCAAGTTGGTCCCAAACCTCAACACAATGCATTTTATTAGGAAAAGGTCAAATTTTAAAAATATTAATAAATAAAATAATACACCAACCATAATTGTTAGCACCCTAGACCCTACCAAACAAATATAGAGAGACCCTTGCCACTTATATTTACCTTGCACCTATCAAAGGATCTTAGCTCAAGTGGTTTGGTGAACAATTTGTTTCTCCAACTATGTGGGTTCAAGTTTTTGAAGACGTGTTGTAACTGGCCCATTGTAACAACCCTGGTAAAAAATCCATGTAATAAGGTTAATAAAGGAAAAATAAGACTAAGGTCACGAGACACATATTCCAAGTTTAATGTTGGGCAAAATGTACTAGCAGGTGTTCATTTGATTTATTATGGCTAAGGGGAAATTGGAAAAGAATTTGGAGGGGAAAGAGGCATTTTATTTATGAAACTAAAGGAAATTAGGAGAAAAGGAAGGTGAAAGGTCACAAGATGCATGTGAGGAGGAAAATGAAGGAAAATAATGGAAAATGAAGAAATTATAGGCCTAAATGATAAAAAGGATTTTGAGGACCAGTTCACAGCTTTTGTCAAGTCAGTTTAGAGCTCTCTCTCTCTCTCTCTCTCTCTCTCTCTCTCTCTCTCATACTTTTGCACACTCGGAGTTTTCTTGGAGCACTCTAGCATTGAATCAAGGAAAGCAAAGGAAGGACAAAGAATCCAAAGGGAATAAAAGATCAAGCAAGCAAGAGTTGGATCAAGCGGCTATATTGGGCTTACTTGCAGGTATCAACTTGCATGTGTGATTTCCTTGCTAGATTTGGCATGCATGGTACATGAATGTGTGTATTTGGTTTTCTTGTTGTCATTAGCATGGGTTTCTCCAAGTGTGACAATGGTTTTCATCCTTGCCTTTCCATTTCCAGATAGCCATGGTGTGATGGGGTCCCTCTTACTTGGTTGAGTTGGATTGTTGGATGGTTTTGAAATTGAGTGGGGTGGTCTCAAGAAAAATCACAAGGCCTAGGAAACCCTTGACCGATAATGGCGGGATACACGGTAAAGCTTGGTTGTGGATACCCTCATTAGGCCTAGGAATCCCTTGACCGGTTCTAGCAGGATACATGATAAAACTTAGCGGTGTATGCTCTCGTTAGTCCTAGGAATCCCTTAACTGGTTATGGCGGGATACACGGTAAAACCTAGAGTGTGGAGATAAAAAAAATCCTCACGGTTTAGGTGGAGAGATCTGGAGGCATCCATGCTTGTTAGGGCCTAGTGATCCCTTGACCAGTATATAGCGAGATTGCGGTAAAGCCTGTATTGTATGTTTATTGTTTGGGCCTAGGAATCCCTTGGTGGATTATAGTAAATCCTGAGGAAGCCTTGATTGGTTTTGTTGTGAGTCCCACATTCATGCTTAGAATATGGCACATGGGTGATTGGATGAAAGAAATATTTGGTTCAGTCCAATCTATGGTTGAGTGGTACATGGAAATCCTTGACCTAGTTGCATTTTGCACATGTTAATAAGTGTTATTTTCCTCTTGTGTATTATGAGTAAATGTGCTTGTTTGTGTGATCCTAATGGTTGTTCTGTCATTATTATTATGTTGGTTATATGCTAGTTATAAGCATGGTTTTATGGCAACTCTTAGTCATGGCTCTCATCATGTTTTGTTTAGTAAATGAAATGTTAATGAATGTATGACATAATAGATGACATTACAACAATTATGAGAGGGCATCAGAGCTTCTTAACGATTCTTAGATAAGTATGAAGTAACTATGCTCAGATGTGTTTATATGACATGTAGATTACATGTTCGATTACATGTTCATTATGTGTTTGACGGAATGCCTGTCATGGCTAGTCCTTGTCCAATCAGGTCCTTGTTCAAGTTTTGCATTAGACACCTTTTCATCTTGTTATTTATCCTTTCTAAGAGTTTCATCCAGTTCTAGAAAGAGGCCTGAGTCCTGGGCCCTGAAAAAGTGGCTTAGAATCCGGTGGCATTGGCACAAAAATGCTTGGAAAAGTATGCAGTTGCTTGGATGCAGGCTTATGCATGTGACTAGAGGGTTTCAACTGCATGGATGGCTTGTCATCAGTGTGACAGGGACTCTAGTTTAGTCAAAAAGCAAGTTGTCTCAGGGGTTGTACACCTGAAAGGGTTGGTTGGCTCCTGAAGATCCTATAGCATTTGAGGAAGGCTAAATTGGTCTTGACTTGTCGATTCCACTTCCTTAAATTTACTTGGGGAGTTAAAACATATCATAGTAACCCTTTGTCACATGTTTACCCTGGTAGACCGGTTAGCTTGGGAAAATGTGGGAAGAGGGTGTTACACCCATTTGTGGCATTTATGAAATAATTGTACTTGGTGTAATATTGGAAGTTGATCTTTCAAAGTTACTAATTCTTTAGAAATTTGTATTCTAGTTCATATAAAAAAAGGTTTCCTCGTACCTTTCTCACTAAGCATCTGTGATTATTTGGAGTTTTTAAGTAGTGTCCAAGAGTTGTTATTTAGAGTGACCTTAAACTTTGTTTGAAAAACATGTTGGGTTGTTTACAATGAATTTAACATCTTAAGTGAGGAGGCTATAGTCCATCTTCAGGATTGGAGCGGTTGCAAATCAGATACTTGTGCCTATTACCCATTGATTTCATTCCAAGGTTTTTTTTGAAGTTAGGAACTTTGCATTATGTCAAATGAGGAACGCATAGACCCAAAAAAATTTGATATTGATTTGCTCGAAGGGAAACCATACCAGTAACATAAGTTCAAAGTCTTAAGGTTGCTAAGACCTCCTCTAATAAGAGCATCTTGTAAACAGAAACTTATAAATACAGGTTGGTTGTGCCAAACCTTGAAATGCATCAATATGAAAAGACAAAATAGATTACTAGTGCTAAAAGCAAAAAACCAATGGGTCACAACAACAATTTGGCAGAATCTCCAAGAATGATCATTAAATTTTTTAAGGTTCTTTTCTTCCTTTTGTCTTACAAACGTCAATCCATCCCAAGAAATTATCGACAGCATATGACATGAAGAAAATGATTGCATTTCCTTGAGGAATTTACATTTATGTTGGATATGCAAAAGTGGTTACTTCCTTAACATTGTTTGAGTTATTTAATTCATGAGACGTTTATTCGCACTCTTAGATAAATTCAGGATCATGGTTGTATCTATTTCTTCTCCATTCAAGGGATCTAGACGAGACTAGGGAGATGGCAAAGGAGAAGGAGGGATCCTAGACTATTTTGAATGAGATGGCACTATGTGGGGTTAAGTTGAGGTCGAGGGACTAGATTTGGTTGCATATACTTTTTTTTGTCACATGTTGTCTTGCTTGCGACCTGAGGAACTCTTAGATCCTTTTAGGTATTTACATCCTCAATTTTTTCTTGTCATCATAGGGATGAGAGCGTCCTTGAGAAGAAGCGCAAGCATTCTGGAGAAGACATGGTTGTTGACAAGACTCACAATGAAAAGTTTTTTTTCATAATCCGCCAACTATGAAAAGTTTATGCCATTCCATTTTATCAAGATCCTATCAGGCAACCCTTTGTCGAGATCTATTTCGAAATAGATGCATGCAAAGGCTATAAAAACCCTCTCAAGTATATTTGTATATATCTTAATAAATGGACTAGAGAGTTTCCTACATAATATAAGATATCCAAAGTTAACAAATGAAAGGGCATATTAGGAAAATATTACCCAAACTAGAGTGGCCAAAGGTGTCACGGATAAAAGGCTGTATACAGGAAACCATAGCTAAAAGGACAGCCCAAAACTATTGTCCTTGATAAAAAAATTATTTGATGATCCTCTCGATTTTTGAAATAAACCACGAGGAAGCCCTTCAAATATAAATATAGAATTGTATTTAGGGACTAGGCTTGATGCACCCTTATAGAGCACAAATTTAGATGGCCAAAGCCCATTAAAATGCATATTATGGCATTCTGATCAAAGGTTAAGCTGAGAAGAGTAGATTGGGGGCCTTCCACATATACATCTAGAATATCTTCTACTTGTTCTACAATGGAGGTTGATCCTGAGAGATCTTTCATAGTCAGTTGCGAGAGCCTTGGTTGTAGGGCATCCTTAAAGGATCACGACTAAGAGGAAGAGGGTGCACCACAACCTTTGGCTCCTTCGTTCAATCTTGAGACTGGGAGGATTAAGGCATCCATGGCTATACCATAGTCTTTAAGCAAAAGGCCTTTCTGAAGTTTCCCACCCCCATGTAGGAACTACATTGAGATGGAAGGGATTCTTGTTTAACCTTAGATTTTGGCTAGCAATGTAGAGACAAAGTTGGTGTCTTTCACCTACAAATAGAGGGTACCCCTTGGAGCGGCCTCACAAAGACCAAAAAGATCAATTGATATAAAGTAATGTCATCACCTAGAACGAGGGAAGAACCCTACTACACAATAAATTTCCCATTGATTAACATAGCTGCATTAATGGCACCAGAATGAGGGGGCTTCAAATGAAGGGAAGAATCATGAAACTAAAAATCCCCCCATAGACAAGGTGGTGGATGAAGGCTTTAGGTTTTCCACTACAACCTGTACCCCAGCCTTCCAAGGCATGTTAACAATTATGTCTTTCCTTGTTTTCTCTCTCAAGAAACAAAAATTTGAACTTTGTCTTTTGACTTTTGACTTTTGTACTTTCAACCTTCCACTAGTTTGAACTCTAAACTTTCCATGTTAAGATAGGGTTTGCAATGTTGCATATTTGAAATTGCAAAAATATTTCCATTTAAATTTCACCATGTACCTCAGATTCAAAAACCCCGTGTGGATCTATGTTGGTCATGTTGATGCAAATATTCATTGTAAATATTACAAAAACACACAAGCAAGAGAGGGTATTCATAAGTTGAAATGACACTTTGCTAGTATAAGAGTCCAAGTTGCACCATGTAAGGCACTATTGAAGGGGATTGGACATTTTAGATTAGAATAACAAAATCAAATTGAGAATTTTGAAGAAAAGGTCCCTTTTATTATGTTCCTCTCCCTCATGAAATCCATCCTAGAGAGAATAAGAACATTTAAAGCTATTTTACACCTTCCCCCGTCCCTACTAATGCTTCTCAATTAGTCAAGCTCAACCCACCTTAGCTAATCATTCAAAGAAGCAATATAAATATTTAGATTTTGAATACATCACTAGATGGTGGAATGATGTAGATTTCGTCTTCATTGTTGTTTACTCACCTTATTACCAATCTATGTGGGAATATGTTATTGCTATCAAACAGAACTTCAACGACGCCACCCTAATATGCATGACTCGAGGGGAATCTCTTTTGCAAAATAGGATTTGTCTGTAAATGAATATTTCGAGGATTTTAAATGTTCATGGTCAAAATAGGTTGTACTGTCAAACAGAGGGACTAATGGAAAGAATCGTGCAATCATATTTTCCTTATATCTTGCCTTTGGGAAGCCATGTTTTTGAAATCACTTGACGCATCTAACAAGATGAAATATTCAACCATGTTGTTTTAGTTTTTGGATATTATTGTGGGTATGGTAAATGTTATTTGAATCATCACAAAAAATTTCTCCAGCTATATTCTCGTTGGTAAGATGTTGCAAGCCAAACACAAAGCCACATTTTGGATGCCATGTGCCATACATTGCATAGACCTTGTGCTTTGGGGACATAGGTACACAAGATTGGATCAAGAACATTGTGGAGCATGCCAAGAGCATTACCAAATACATATATAACCACTAATGGATGTTGAACCTAATAAGGAAAAATGTTAGGGACAAAGACATTGTTGAGCCCACCATGATGAGATTTGCAACTTACTTCCTTGTTGCAATATCTACTTTCCCAAGTAAAAAACTTGAAATAAATGTTTTCAAGTGATGATTGGAATAGAACTTGATGGGATCCTGAATGAGATGGAAAAGACACCAAAAAGAAAGTCTTTGTGAACACATTTTTGAAAAAGGTAGAAACAAAATTGAAAGTTGGTGAAACCCCTATTCAATTGTTTAATTGGTGGACGTGAAAAAATGGCCATGAGCTACATTTATTTAACTATGGATCAAGTAAAGTAGAAAATAAGGAAAATTATAAGGATATAATAGCTAAGTATGGATCTATTTGGGAAATCATTAATGAGATATGGAACAATTAGTTGTATCACCCTATACATGTAGTTGGGTATTTCCTAAGCCTAAGATATCATTATATAGCTCAATTAGGAAAAGTTTAAACTAGGGAGGTGAATGATAGACAGTACATGTGCTTACAGTGCATGGTCCCTAGCAATATTGAAACTAGAAATGCATCCACATAGCGGTGGGTCATTTGGTAAGCAATCCTCCATTATGTCTTCCAGGTGAAGACCAGAATGATGTCTATCCATTCTCTCCACATGGCCTTCACTGAGACTTATGACTGTTAGTCCTGGTCTAGTGTATGACACATGTATTAGAGAATCATATATGTCACTCCCTCTTAACTTAGGAAGGACATATTCCAAGTTTCTTCCAAGTAAGAAATTTATCACCAGGCTCCCTCTTATCTACGGACCTCAGCAACAATGGTAAGACACCCAGCTTCTCATGAAGGATTCCTCCTCTCGATGTCATGGATTTCGACATTGAGGAATCTTCAACCTTTGGCTTCACAGGGCACATATCATCCATCACTTTCATCCACAAGTCACGTCAGCTATCAGAAAGTGATTCATCAGACTCCTTTATCTGCTCCAACTTTATGCCATGTTTCTTTTTTTCGAACCATTTCCCAAGGATCTTACATACTTTCACATGATTAGCAACCCTGCATAAATTCATCCAGATAAATATATACATATGAACTTTTAATTTAAAAGTTACCTCAGTGATGATCTTTCACCATGACATATTCCTGTAAGCATCGACATCCTCTATTCAGATTAGCACATCTCCTAAAGATATGTCTTGTCAAAGGTCTTCTTCTTTACCAGACTTCTATTAGAGTCTACATATCCTCCTAGGAGATCTCCTAGTCACATCTTCTTGGATTCCGGAAGATAAACACCTCTTTATATGGTTGCACTTCATCTTCTCTTCAATTCTTTCTACGCACAACTTCATACCCAGGAACTTCCACTATCCAGTTCCTTGTTTGTATACAACTACCTCATATTCCATATGAGGACATATTTAATTTCATCTATTAGTGGCAACCTATGCACCGTGAGAGACCCTCCTCCATAGATCATACTTCTAAATATAGAAGTCCATTACCTACAACCATATGACATGAATTCAAAGCATCCAGTGTCAACATATAAGTATATATGCCTCATACCTTTTCCTTTGAGTCATCCTGTAGCAATTTTACTAGAATGAAGAACTTCATTCCATTGACATACTTCATCAATGTGTCATCACATCCTAATCTCAGAATTCTCTAGCATAGAATTCTCAATGAAACCTTTTTTCTTTCTTTCTAATGAGTGAATCCATAGAGAAATCTACTAGAAAATTTTAACACATGTTTCCATGATGACCCTTGATCTTGATGACTGCCTTTCATCAATGTTGTTTATCAGTGAGATTTTCCATGAGTCGTTTCATCAAGAGCTCCTAACATGCTTTTATCATGATACTATTAATATGCATTGCTTCCTATCATACTATTTTACAAGCAACATAAATCATTTAAAGAGGAAGATGATCTCAATCATAATAGAGATCTTTCACTTCTTATTTCTTAGATTTCTTTGCATCAGTCTCTTCCCTTTCGTCTGTGAGATGGGCCTCTTCCTTTTTCCTCTCATCCTTTCCAGATTTAGGACAATCTCTCTTTTATAATGCCCAAGTTCATTACATCCAAAGCATCATACTTTGTCCATATTTATTCTTTTATTATGAGGACCAAATTTTCCGAATCTTCCTTTCTTCCTGGATATGGTTGGAAATGCTTGATTCCCTTCACTTGATCATGTATCAGCTTTGGCTTTCAATCTTGTTTCCTCTATTTTACATAGAGACCATAGATAGTTGAATGGTGTTGTTTCTTTCTTCCCGTATAAGCTTGAAGTAAAGTTTCCCCATTCTTCACGTCATACACATATTTTGTTAAGGAACCTCAAATATCATGTCCATTCACCAAGAGGCACTTATGGTTGTATTTAAGCCTGGGCCTCTCACTCTGTAATCCATCCATTTTTCAATCATTATAGAATATATATATATATATTGATGATTATCGCTGATTAATGTTAAGGTTCTTTGCACCATTTCACCGCAATAATTGATCCCGCAAGTCTCCCACTGAACAGGGCCTACCACAGGCCTGAGCAAAAACCCTTAGTAGCAAAGGCGTCCCCTTGAAGCCAAAATAACTCTCTTATCAAATGTAGGTTTTAAAATTGTACATAAATTACCTGCAAACAAATTATTAAAACGAAAAACAAACAATGGCGAGAGCATAAAACATAAAACAAATATACACAGATATTCTCCCCTGGATCGAAAAACTGGGACTACCATATTGATTTTTCATTATATTCCTTTCAATCTTACAATATATATATATATATATATATATATATATATATATACATGTCGAAGCATTCATAAATGCCAATCCATTAACCCTGGATTAGAACATAATTGAAGTTCCCTTGATCGGATCTACAAAATACCATGGACAAAAAAAACCATCATGCCTAGAACTTTGCGCAAAACCCATGCACAAAACCATAAGTAGGTACGAGCACCTAATATAAGATCCAAATGTAGGTTTTAACCCTGTACAAAAATTACCTACAAATGAATTCTTAAAAACAGAAAATAAATAATGGCGAGAACATAAACATAAAACACATATACATAGAGATTTTCCCCTAGATCCCAAAATCATAACTACCAGATTGATTTTTCATTATATTTCTTTCAATGTTACAATACATATATCCATGTCGAAGCATTCATAAATCCCAATCCATTAACCTTAGATTAGAACATATCGTAGTTCCCTTGATTGGATCTACAAAATAACATGGAAAAAAAACCACCATGCCCGAAACCATGTGCAAAACACATGCACAAAACCATAGGTAGGTCTACCCACCTATTATAGGGTCCAAAAAAAAATTCCCGAGGTGTTGCCCCCCTATTGCGCCTGGTGCAATGAACAAGGGGGTTGTCGCCCCCCTTATGCCCCCCCGCCGTGTGTGCGACTAGTCGTGGAAAGAATATAACACACACCCAACAAGCGATAAGTCGTTGTTCCTAACCCCTAATCATAGGGAGCTGGGGTAAATTTCCCAGGAACTTATTGAATAGCTCAGTCTATTCGACATGCAAACAGTAGCAATGGGTGACAGGAAGTGGGGTAGAAAGGACCCCAATCATAGCCCCTGGTTATAGGGTGCTTGGGCCTAAGCTCCAAGTGCTTATCATATTGCCCAATTCAAATGATGTGCACACAAAAGCATCAACAACGAGTGGTAAGCGGCACAACATGGTAGTACAAATGGCACCTCCACGTGGCAGGAGGAAATTAAGTGGAAACAATTGGCAGATACACATGTATAGGATGACACGTGACACTCTGAGCACAGACACATGGCAAGCATATTTGGACCTTTTGGGTGTCAAAGTGACCCTTTTTCGAGTTACATGTGGCACGACAAGTGGCAAAGAGATGATGTGGTAGCTTGAGAAGAAGACATGTGGCAGTGACATGGTATGACACATGGAAAAAAAGGACATGGAAGTGAGGTAGCAAAGCCTTAGGATTTGCTCCAAGAATCTATTTGGTGTAGTTTCCCAGTGTTAATCAATTGGTAAATTTATGGAACCAGCAGTCATCGGCCACCTCCCATCAGCATAAGTGCAAGCATTATGAAATTCAATATGCCAGTGAGTGCCAGACCCCCCCCCCCCCCCGTTGAAGTCTAGATAATCAGGGGGGACCTGCAAAATCATTTAAGAAATCATCATCATTTCTTGATGTTTGTAATTCATCTTTCTTTTTTTTACAAATTTTGTTTATCTTCTCTTATACTTTAGCAATTTCTTTTAACAAATTATTTTTCTCATGAGTCTTCAAGTTCATAAACTTTTTCTTTCAAGTTTCTTTATTATTTCATTCTTATCTTCTTCTTCTTCGGAAAATTAAAAAAAATTAGAAGGTTGGCTCCATAACTTCTTACCTTTATTATCAAGCTTTCTTCCTTGCTGCCAAAACTTTCTTTCTGCAAGAGATATTGTAGATATTCTATATCTAGAAAATCCTTTTGAAGTCGTAGCAGGAGCTTTTGGATCTGCAAAATAATAATTATATAAACTCATCATGCGAGGCAGCAGTAGGGAATTATATTGTTCTTGAAGATCATAGAGTTGTTTCTGCAAATAATTTCTGTTAGCAAATTCTCCTCGAGTACAATGAGTAATTTTGGCTTGTAAATCTTCAATCTTAGCTTTCAAACTTTCAGGTGGGATAAAGGAAAACATCTTGATAGAAGATTAAGAATATCAACATCAGAACCTTCTGTTACTGAATATCAGCATCAATCTCAAGAATATCAGCATTAGAACCTTCTGTTATTGAAATATATTCACCTTTAGGTTCTGAGATTGGTTCCCATTCTTCTGGATCATAGAAAGCAGTAAAAATATCGAAAAAATTGGATTGCATCTTGAATTTTTTAGGACACTTATTAGCCCAGTGTCCTTTCTTGCCACAAATGAAACAAGAGCTTGGACTAGGATTAGAAGAGTTTTGTTTCTGAAAATATTGTTTCTTCTTCTTAAATCTTCGTTTGGTAGGATATATTTGTGCATATTTGCTCCTTTTACATTTGTCACAAGAAAACTTTTCTCCACAAGAACTAGAATAGTTCCTGGAGTTTTTTTAGATCCTTTTCTTGTTTCCACATCCAAAATGATATGCACTGCTATAATTATCACAAAAAAATGGATTGAGTCCAAGATGTTTCTTCACATATTTTTTCATTTTTCTTCGTAAATGTGCTTGCAAAGTATATACAATGAGTATGCAAACCTGCTAATGACAAAATTTCAAAATTTACATCTTGATCTGCAAGTTTATTTCTGACCAGATCACGAATACGACCAGGCATTATAGATAAATACTTTCTAAGATAAGAAGGATTTCTTGGATCATGTGATTTGTAAAATAAATTGTGTATAGTAATATAAAAGTCTTCAAACAGATTTATATCACACAATATCTCACTCATAAATAAATCTGAATAATGTTGACTATTTTCTTTAACTTCACCATCAAATTCATGAAGAACTGCTCTGGTTAGTTTTGTTATTGGTTTATCATGATCTAGAATCTTCATCTTATCGGATTCTTTCAGCCTAGACAACCGGATTTGTAAATTTCCCTGAAAACCCCAAGTGATTCTTGAAGCCAAATTAGATCACTTGGTGTTGTTTATATCCTTCTGAGTAGATGACCATGCATTCCAAAAATAAACAGCATTCAGAATTTTATCTCTAGATTTGCAATCTAGAGTAGTGATAGGACAATTTCTAAATGAAATTTAGAAAAACTAGGACCATCACTAATATGATCATATCGTATCACACCAAGTTTCCCATGCTGAATGGTAGTGATATTTACTATCTTCATTGTTTCTAGGCCTCTTAGAACTAGATGATTGTGATTTAATTTAAACAACATAACGGTAAGTCACATATCTTCCAGCCGTCTCACTAGGTCGAATAATCTTAAGAACTTGACCACGCTTGAGCCCATAATACCGTGCAACAGGATCAGACTCTTGCATTCGTGGCAGCTGTAGGCAGTGACGTCAATGAAAATGTATTAGTCAATTAAGTTTCAGCTATTAAAATTTAAAATACATGTGGAGGTCGTACCCATAAAAACTAAGGGAAACAAAAGAGACCAACAGGAAATACCCAGGAACAGAAAGCATGTAACATGAAATGCCTGCATATTAAAAATACTAGACTGGGAAACATAACTATAACAAAAGACTGCTGATTCACACAATAAGCAATAAAGACCAAGAACAAAGATGTCGTTAGAGATTGCACCAGAAAACATCATTGCAGTATGGTAATATGTGGAATTGGAGTCAGTCATTCCATATTCAAAATTCTAAGACATCACAAAATCAGCAAACCTGTCAGCACCAGAGAGAAACAGACCTGTGTTTCTTTCAGAGTATATCTCTCCAATAATGTCTTCTTCTCTTCAGGAGTGAGTATTTGGTGCTCTGGCTAACAAGCAACTCTGCCTCCTGCAATTGTTAGAACAACGTGGAAGAAATTATATTTATGTTAACAACGATAATAAAATAAAAAGAAATCACCAACAATACCAGTAAAACCGAAGACAAGTCCTAGCAGATGCAGTTTTGGAAGCAGTTACAACCCAAACACATAAATACAAGAACAAATGCTCTCAGAGAAAAGCAACTAGGCATATGTGCTTTAAATAGACCCACAACAATTGTGCAACAATTTTGACCTGCACATAGAGAGAACGATGAATTATATTATCATCCTTGAGTGACAAGAACCAATACAAGTATAAACCAGCAACCAGCATATCACAAAGGGCACCTAAAGCATCTCTCATTTTGCTATCCTTGGTTGAATAAGAAATGAACATTTGAAAGGAAGGCATCATGCTAAGCAACCACCATTACCTAACTCTAAGCACCCGCAATGAACTTATGTAAAGCAGGCATCATGCTGACATGCACTACTAACTAACTCTAAGCACCAGTGACATAACTTGTCAATAATGTGCTTGTTTTCTTCAATGCTATGGCAGCACTAAATAATAGTATGGGTGAAGTTTACTCATTAAAAAATCAATATTTCGTGGGGGGGAGAGGGCGGGGGGGAGAGTGCGGGTGCGGGAATCCATAGTTAAAAAAAGTGCTGGAAATTCTTTTCTACCGACATTGAGATAAAATTTGCCCATCAGTTTAAAATGAAATACCATGCCCTCATTAAACATATATGATGATCTATCATAAGATCCCATGCTCTCATTAAACATTATAAATTATGATAACATCCCACTCTAACAACGACCACTTTGTATCTAAATACCAATCTCACTGTCAAGCTACTACCAATCTCTGTCAGCCCTTCAAACTAAACGACCCAATGTTACATTTAGCTGTTTTTGGTTTAGCGGTTAATCCTTTTGAATGATAGTTGTCAACAATGAGAATATCCAAGCCCCAAATGAATTTCAAGGGATCCTTCAACATTGCCAAATTTCAAACTTCAAAGTTAAAAAACAGTGAACAGTGCCACCTGGATAATATATATGGACCCCTATATAGATATTTTAAAGTCAAAAAAGAGTTAGGCTTTACATTGGTTGGGGTGGAGTTTTCCTTTTTGCGAAGTTCCCAGGATATGAAACGGATCCACCAGATTTTTTAAAAGCACAGATCCTAGGTAAGACTGGGAAATAGAGAGTACAAAATATATAATTTAACCAAAAAAATTAGAATTTAGGACTCACAACATTTGAAGTTAGAACTATAAGCTATAACCAAGGAAACAAGACATGCATCCCAGGGCCTGTGTTTGATATGTATCCTAAAAACAGAGCACTTGTCAAATGTGTATTGGGCACATAACCTTGCAGTTTCCCTATTTGTCGGTGCCAAGATCCAAGTTTATAAGAAACTAGAAACATTTACAAAACATTGAAACAACTAGCTACTACTTCAATGTCAGTGTGAAAAGATGATGAAGCACATAAGAAATTAGAATTTCAATTCACATAAACCATATGTATAAAATTTAGAACCATAGTTTTTGTTTGGAAGGAGTTACTTTTTTCGCTGCACCAGAGCTCACACTCTGCCTCCTGGTCTACCCGACGCATAGGGTTTCTGGTGCTGCGGTAGGGTGGTGCCGGCCGGGGTGCTCGCCCTGGCTTGGGTTCAGCCCAATGGTGGACTCTCAGGCCCCTCCCCCTCCTCCTCCTCCTCCTCCTCCCGAGG
The DNA here is from genome assembly GCA_034641835.2 of Pinus albicaulis. Lineage (NCBI taxonomy): Eukaryota > Viridiplantae > Streptophyta > Pinopsida > Pinales > Pinaceae > Pinus > Pinus albicaulis. The sequence goes on along the minus strand of CM076572.1, from coordinate 1,096,581,906 downwards.
TCGAAGCCTTCAAACTGCTAATTGCTTCCAGCCAAAGAAGAAAAAAACAACTCGCCTCCAAGTTCATCAAGAGATTGGATGAGATCCTCTGACTCACATTACTCTCCACCTGTTTCACATTAAGGTGGCCCCTTTCCCTTGCGGACCGAGCCGGGGTTGGGCGCTCACGGGCTTATGGCCTCCTTCACCAAAATCTAAAAGCCCGGATCACTCGAAACCGGAAGCCCCTCATTGCAAATAGCGCTACCTCATACTCTAGGGCAGGTTTCTTCCCGTTTTGAATTCAACTCAAAGGAGGTTAAGGACTTGATTTTCAAGAATGTGACCTATTTCATACCTCCTCAAGGATCAGATTTAACTCGTTGGACTCCAAACTTCGACTCCCCTGGGAGGATGTTCCATCCGTCGTTCAAGTCTCGGTCTGTGCTCTCAAACTTGGCCGGCCAATTGCTTCCCACCCAAAGAAGAAAACAACTCGCTCCAAGTTCATTAAGAGATTGGATGAGATCCCCTCGATGACTCTCCTGCCTGAGGGTCTGATGAAGGTGGCCCTTTCCCTTGCGGACCGAGCACTGGTTGGGCAGTTCACGGGCTTATGGCCTTCACCAAAATCTACAGAAGCTTGGATCACCCAAAACTGGAAGCCCCTCATTGCAAATAGCGTCACCTCATACTTTCTGGGGCAGGGTTTCTTCCTGTTTGAATTTAACTCAAAGGAGGATAATGACTTGATTTTCAAGAACAAACCCTATTTCATGGGTCCTCAAGGACTGTATTTAAATCGTTGGACTCCAAACTTCGACCCCTCGGAGGATGTTCCATTTGTTGTTCAAGTCTGGGTCAGGCTCTCAAACTTGCTGGTGCACTGCTGGAACTGGGAATCAATCTAGCGGATCGACAACGCCCTTGAAAAATTCATAGACAGAGCAAACAAAAAAGATCAATATGACTGTGCTAGAATCTACGTGGAGGTTGATCTCGATGTTGGGTTGCCAGAAGCCATTAAGCTTACGGTGGGAAACTGGTCCCATCTGCAGAAATTAGACTACGAACAGTTGTCGTTCAAATGTCGCGGATGCCATGAGTATGGCCACTTTTTCAAGAACTGCCCAAAAAATGTAGGCCCAGAAAAGGAGAAAGAAGAAGGATGGCAACAAGCCAAGAAATCTAGAACAAACCTTAGGCCAGGCCCAATCGGACAAGGAGTAGAGAAAGGAAAGGGAAGTAAAGCACCCACGGGGAGCATTCCTAAAGCCAAACCCACCCAGAAAGGTCAAGAGAACAACTTTGCGGTCTTGAACTCAGAGACAAAGGAAGTCCAAGAAATCGACCCACGAGACGTGCAGAAGGATCTCCAAATGCAGGAAGCCCTAGAACCACTGAAGATTAGTGAGTATCCTAGAGAAACCATGAAAGAGAAAGAGCTTGTCTCTGAGGATGAAGATCTGGATTCGGAGGAGTCGGAGGAAGAAGGAGAAATTTGGGATTCCCAAACTTCAGTTAGAAGATCGACCAAGGGACAGAAATCCTCCAGGGAAAAGAGGGAGCAAGAAACCTACAAGAAAAAGCCGTAGGGGAGCCAACCAACCCTATAAAAGATGTTGGCAAGAAACCCTAAGGCAAATAGAAATCAAAGCCAGGGCTCTAAGGGAGCCCTCTCAGCTCATAAAAGGAAGTAATGAAGATCGTCTCCTGGAACAACAGAGGGATGGGGAGCAACCTAAAAGAGGAAGCAATGAAAATTCTAGTAAGGTTGGAAAGGCCAAACATTCTTCTCATCCAGGAGACCAAAATGGAGGAAAGGGACTTTCCTCACAAAATTAAACATTTTTGGAGAAAATCCTGGTTAAACTCAAATCAAACTGGATTTTTGCTCAGTTTTTGCATCTCCATACCAAAGAGATAGTGAGTCTTTTCAATATTTATGCCCCGGTCATCTTGGGAGACAAAAAAACCTGCTGGGAATCCATTAGGGTTCTAGCAAATGAGATTCAGATGGATAATGTCATTCTCGCTGGAGACATGAACATTAATTTAAGCCAAGGGGAGAAGCAAGGGGGCAGTATTGTAAGGGATCCAGCCAGAGAATGGGTGGAAGAACTCATTCAAGACTGGGATCTGTTGGACATCAATCCAGTCAAGGGAAAATATACATGGAGCAATAGAAGAACGTGTCCGAGTCACATTGCTGCAAGGTTAGATCGCTTTCTCATCCAGATTTCCTTCTTGCTTTTAGGTCTTGATGCCAGTTTTGTTATTCTTTCTTCATTGATCTCCAATCACAAGCCCATTAGGCTTGAGATGAAGCCACATATGAATTTGGGGCCTATTCCCTTCTGTTTTAATGCTCTTTGGTTGAAGCAGCTTGACTTTTTGGACAGATTTGAGGAAGTTTGGAGACTCCCTGTCAGTGGATCCCCCTTCGTTGTGTGGGAACAAAAGCTGAGGAGAGTGAAGAGGGCCCTCAAAATCTGGGTTAAAGCCCTCCCTTCTCAGACCGAGTCAAGGCGACTGCCCAGGCTTGTTTGGAGAGTCATAAAAAACAAATGGAAGATATGGACATCTCGAAGGACAACTTAACCTTGGAAGTGGAGCTCCAAGTTAATCTTCACAAAGCTTGCATCCGGGAGGAGGAATTCTGGAGACTTAAATCTCGCAGTATGTGGCTACAAGCTGGGGATAGGAATACCTCCTTCTTTCATAAGTAGACTCAAGCAAGAAGAAGCTTCAATTCTATAGTGGAGATAACCTCAGGAGACCAATCCTTCTCTGAATTTGCCAGCATCAAAAAAGCTACCCATCAGCACTTCAAAGATTTGTACGTAGAGGATAAGCAAGCGAGTCACAGC